>NQII01000520.1:522801-583722 GCA_002778355.1 Clitarchus hookeri | reverse complement strand
CTCCCTTCTCTCCTTCCTCCCTTCTCTCCTTCCTCCCTTCTCTCCTTCCTCCCTTCTCTCCTTCCTCCCTTCTCTCCTCCGTCTTCTCCCTTCTCTCTTCCGTCTTCTGGTAAGCTGGGAGGAGAAGACAGTTGGTGAAAGTAATTCCACTCCTTTCAACTGGACATACATCGTTTCCCGTGACAGATAACCCTCCGATCGAACTTGGTGCGACTGCAATTTACTCGCTTCGCTACCCATTCCATTGCTGTCCACATCCAATAGATACGTCCCGATATTGAAGGAAGAAAATCTTCCATTGGATTCATTACGTTTCCTTCGTATCTGTGTGAATGCAGGCGACCGTTATCTCAAATACAAAACCTTTTACTTCACTTTTTCGGACCCTTTTCCCCTTGTCGAAGGGAATTTTTTGTGGCTTTTGATTCTTTTTCGTCTGTCTGGAAGGAATGTTCCGTCGACTTCAGTAGTCTACAGTAGACTAGTTTTCAACTTCCAGCCATTTTCGAACTCCAGCTATGATAGCGTGCTCTCCTGACAACTTTGTTTTTCTGCAAAGAAATTGTATAGTCAAAATGTTCCATTAATTCTGTAAAATGTTTGCGATTCTTATTCATTTGTAATGAAATCAGGACTGGCACATTTTGCACCTTTTGTTTTCTTAGGAAATGCGTGTTAGGCCTGGTTGTTTGCCTTGCTGCTTAGTTTTTGGGGAGTATGTGTCAAATTTGAGACAATCTTAGTATTTGCAGTGATGGGAATTCTGGTATGTCTGTTGTATTTGCACGCATAGTCAGTGCTGAGTAAACGATACACTTTACAAAGTTCGGGTTTGTTTATTGTTCTTGAGCTTTTCTCTCGAGTATCAACATAAACACTACAATGCGAGTTTCGCTTGGTGTTTACATTCCGCTACCCGGAGAAGTAAAGAAATATAGTTTACTACATAACATGAAAACCTGCTCTTAAATTTCGCTAATTAATGATATCGGTTTGTGGTTCGTGGTTCGAAGTACTTCCCCCTTCCCCCTTCGTCCTTCGTCCTTGCCCATCCCGAAACCAGCAATTAAGTGTTGTGTGCTACTACAGAAGCATTCTTGATAAGAGACTAACGTTAACGTGATCTAAGAATCGATCACTGTAATTAATTACTCCAACTACGCCTATCTTCCATGCTAATTTTTAACGTTTTGACCTTGAGGCTCACATTTCGCCTGCAAGGCGCTGATAAGTAAGCAATTTCACCAGAAAACCAACAGTTCAATACCTAACTGAAGATAATGTATTAAATCAATATAGTCATCGCATTTAATAAAGAACTTTGCTCGTCTGCCCTACTTCCAACATTTAGTATTATTTACCACCCTGCCAGCAAAAATACTGTTCCGTATTGGATCGCATAAAACGTACACCTCGACAAAACTTCATGAAATGGTGGTTCAGTGTTTTAACATTCAATTTTCGTAATGTTTCGTGTCTGGTGTTGTGAACAGATAGAGGGGTAGCGACCAAGTAAACATGTTACTATATGGACAGTGTCTCTTAAATAACAAGCAGTCCACAGGTTTGTGACACGACTGTACAATACGCCCGACACAAGTCTCGTCCAGTTTCTTCATTCCCGAACACACTTAGTAGGTCGGCACATTATGTGATATATTAAACTACTAACAACGCCTGATTGCATCAAAAAGCCATTACTGAATAAAAACGCCACCGAATTTTTTTTATTAATAGTTCTTAGTTGGTGTCGAGAATACCGTCTGCACTGGCGTGTTGGTCAAGCGACCTCTGAAATTGGCACACTCGCTTTTTATCATTGTGTACTGCGTATCCACAAAAAAAGCCGAAATAATTTGTTACATGAAAATATTACACTTTACACAAGCTTTTCAGGCATGGAAACACTTTCTAGTAATTCCCAACGAACTTTATTGGGCGTATTTGCTGGAAATGTAGTTACAGAGAGAAGGTTTTTGAGTTCAGAAGTGCTTACAGAACAGATACCCAGCTATTTTGCAGAGCTGCGTATGTCTTTATACAAGTGCATATATGTTTGTGTAGAGATTCAGACAGACGGACAGATAAATAGAAATTACCATTTTATATCTTGAGCAGAAAACTACTAATGCAGTGTAATTCATGTAAGTCATTGTGATTGTTCTCAGCGTTGGGTAATGCTACTTTTATGTTTTTAGCCTTCTCAGTTTGGCGTGATTCGTTTTTTGACCATGCTGCCAGTTATTCGCAGGCCCTAATACCCTCAGAGCAGTCGTGAAGGACATCACTAAGAGGTTTGAATACCGTATGTTGGAATACCCTTGACTTGTTATCTTGCTATGATTCGCCACGACATCGTTGCATACCTACAGTGATGTTGGCAGCTATAGTAAAATCAATTCTCACAGCAGGAATGTTGATCGCTAGTGGATTTCAACACCCATGTACTACTTTCTACAACAGCAGCCCGATCTGCTAGTTATAGGTCCTGCAATCTTACTCGTGCGCCGAGATGAAGCGAGGACAATGAACAAAGGTTCTCGTATTTACCGAGCTAGCAGTGTGTCGGCTCTTCAAACACGCAAACACTGCATTTGTTATATTAATTCCCGTGGATCCTGCTGTCGAGATGGAAGAGCTCCAAGCGTACGGTATAGTCACGTGGGGCAACTTTGTAGTACCACCTGCGTTATTTAATTTCAAATGAAAGTACATAGAAGTCCAGCACATTGCCATGTTCACCATTAGGTATACATTGAGTATGGGCCAGTAATTACATATCCTTGATCACGTTTCTGTTCTGTATCACAACAAAAAGATCTGATCTCACACGTGACTTTCTACCTCATTTAGAATTAGTACCATTACTAGATGCTAGAATTTGACTTCGTTTTTGTCTTAGTGCCCAGGTCTATTCAAAGTTATGTGGATCTACCCCAGTGATACCATCGTTGAGCAGTTAGGAAATGTTGGGAAACATTAAAGTAAAAAGCGGGGAGGTGTTTCCAGTCTCGTTTGTCTCGTTTCATTCACAACAATCGATACGTGTTCTCAGAAGATGTACCAAGCGATAGAGTATGTCGATGCGCTTCATTTTACCGCACGCTCATGGCTCACCGGGTTTACATGAAACTGTGTAAACATGTAAGCTGGTAAATGGTAGGGGCGACCGAGACATGCCTATCAACGTTCACATCGTCTTTACGCACAAAGCACTGAGCTGGTGCGCAGTTTTGCCGTCGATAACGCGCCTCTATGAGACTTTCAGCGGAGACACAGCCGTGTTATGACGTAATAATAAAAATAAGGGTATGATGCTTATCCCTATTTCTTTTTTTAATGTTTTGTACCGGAATGTAGTACCTTGAAATGACAGTGAAAACGCCCGTTTCAGCCAATTTTCACTGTGACAGAAACATGCTTTAGAGAGAAATGAACTGAAAAACGTATAGAGACGGGTAACGTTTCTTAAATGCTGTTCGTAAGCAGACCTCACTCAGGCACGCTGTACGGTTTTTTAAATAAAACTTTATCTGTTGGAGCTGTGCACTCCGTGCGGCGGCCTGGCCAGGCGACATCTTAATAATATGCAAGTGTTTGAAGTTTCGTGTGATGGCGCATGCATATCGTACGAGGGCGCTGCTAGCCCTCGTGATGTGACACGCACTATACTTAACAGGCGTTATTGAGCTGTAGGCTTGCCGAGATCACGGGACAGTCAACGACCAACTGATGGAGTTTGAGAGAGGATTGGCTGGGTGTACGACTCACAGAATTGCGTGCTGCGAGGCTGTGTCGAGATTGGTGGAGACGAAAGTACCTACCCACGGTAAGTCGATTCTGTACGATCGCGCGACATACCATCAGGAGGTCGGATATTTGTCAAGCAGGCACCCACAGAGCCAGATACTTCCTTGTCCATCACTTAACGTCATGTTGCATATCAATTAGAACACCGTATCGATAGCAGAAGCCTAGCACATGGCATTGTTATGATTCCAACGACCTTGGCGTGTTCTGTCATCAACACCTCGGCATCGTCGCCTTTGTTTACAATTATAAGTAGAACGGCACGGACTGGCGACGTACGCACTGTAGCAGCGAGTCACGCTTTTTTTCAAAGACCGATGACCACTGTTGTAGTCTGGAGCATAGACTTATGACGTAGACCGATCTCGCTGGCTGCACACAACCAGTCTCCGTGTCCTAACATTGGACTGCTTTTCTGTCGACGCGTCTAGCAAAAACTGCATGGATTGGAGTAGTATGATTTAGAATGCTTTGGGCCAAGGGGATGGGGGATCGGAGTGTCGGAGCTGTTCATGCTCTGTCATTCCGGTCCCCTGGCGGTCATTTTCCCTAGAAATTCCTCTCAAGATTACCCTTTTTCCCTCAAAAAAGGCATCGATCCGCCCAGTTGCAAAAACGATCCCCCGAAAGGCACTTTCCGATCCATCGGAAGGATTTGGGGGGGGGGGATCGTTTTCGAGGGCAGAGCAGTGGCTGCCATATTGGTGTTACTGGCATAGGGTATGCCAAATCGATACCCGGGATCGGAGCCGGAGCCGACTGTCAGCCATATTAGTCACCATATTGGATCTTAGTGCTGTCAACGTTAACCTTGACCTGGTGACCTTTAACCTTGGGAACCCAAAAATCCAAAGAATTTATTTTACAAGTTATTAAAAAAATTTATTAAAATTTATTTTAAATGTTTACAAATTTTATTTTTAAAATATGAAATTATAATTTTGAATGTTTGAGCTTAGAGGGGATGGAGGACCAGAGTCGACCGGCCACCATTTTATGATGTCACCTGGCCACCATATTGAAGCCAAGTGACCTTGAACTTGATTATTGACCTTGATTGATCCCAGTTACCTTTGACCTTTAAACAAGAAATCGCAACAAATTAAAAAAAAAATTAAAACATTCTAAAAAAACTATTGTTAAAACATTTATAAATTATATAAATCTATTTAAACATTTATAAAAAAGTTTATTTAAAAAACTTACATTTACGGAGGTTCCCTCAGCACTACGTCCAGCCGACGACCGACCCTCGTCAATGTTTCACATTGGTTGATTACTTGTATTAGCATTCCCCTCCCTCATCAAGTGCACTCCACCCACCATATTGATTTTTTTGCTGGTCATTTGTTTACTTTTTCATAACCTAGGCGATGCTAATGTATTATCGATTTCGCCGCCAGAGGAACTGTCGATTTAGCCACCATGTCGGTTGTTGCCGACCCTACCCTTGACCTCAATGACATGGAACTTCAGTCCTTACAATTGTACATTACTAGCTGTTCACAACAGGGAGACATACTGACTAACCATGCTAGCCAACGATTGACTTCACCCGAGACTTAACTCCACCCAAGACTGGTTCCTGGTGAAACTGACTGAGCACAAGACTAACTCCTGGCGAGACCAACCGACAAAACCAACCTGCCACACCACCCACCTATACAAACGATGGTGGGCAATCCCGAAAAAAAAGTCTCTAATAAGAGTCTCCTAGCTAACCTTCGCAAAACATTTCTACCACAGTTGACCATACTAAAGGGCCACACTAACTTACCAGGCCAACCAACTAGTTGCGAAACATTCCTCTAAAATATTACCCTCATTTCATTCATACGCCATATAGAACTCATCCATTTTAAACGGCCCGAGTAAGACACAATAAAACCATAGCCTTCCTCCTGCACACACTCACATATATGTTATCTAAAACAGACACTCGCAATTGATTGTTCACACCACTGAGTTAATAAGCCCTTCACAGAAGCAAAAGGGACTGTATAAGAAATTAAACACACATTACTATGTATACATAAATTTAATTTATATACATTCTATCTCTAATTATTTTTCTCGGATGTTTGCAGATCATGGATAGTAGCAAACAGTCTCGTCTGATATAACCCCGATCCTTCAGTTCATCGATTGAATATATCTCATCAACAATGCGTGAGAGATCCCCATGTTTTTGCAGGTCAATCGAATATCTGAGTCTTATCAACAAGTTCATTAGGGTCTTCGGGTAATATGTAACGAGCGTTCTTGGCACCTTCTGCCTTCTTCACACCACTTGTCGAAGTAAACTCGCTGAAATGTGTGGGAACGTCGAGAGAATCATCATCTTTCTCAACGGGTACTTCAACACTGTCTTCATAGTTATTATCATTAATGCTGTCTTTATGGTCGTCTTCACCTCCTGTTTCATCCTCCATAGCAAGTTTACTTTTCTTTGTAAGAGTCGCATGGTCATCATCAGTATTTGGAGCCGACGACAGTTTGTGAATTGACTTCTCGAAAATGTCTTGCAATTGTAGGCTCCGCACATACCGACTCTACCACGCCTCGTAGGTCTCTCATTTCGTCATCATCGTCCGTGGAATCAGTACCCATCGTCTTGCTGGCCCTCAAGACGAATCCTTGCAGATCTTGGTGCGGTTCACCTTGCATAAACTGCATGTGCCCATTGTTGTAACGCATCATCATGCGAGTTCCGTCGTCGTCTGCGAACGTATAAAGGTAACGCACCTTTGCTTGACTCGAGGCAACATGCATTGACTTAGTTACCTCCAGTTAATACACTACATAAAACTGGAAAATGAACTTGGCGTGGGCAAGGTGCTCGCTTGCGTAGGGTATCGGAGTTACGCCTAATCGCAACCATAGAGCACGTCGGTTGTAGATGTCGGAGAACATTCTGTGGTTGTATGGTTGTTGCTCTTGTGTCGTTAATGAGTCTGGCAACAAATCGTTGGCTGAGAAGAGTACGTCTTCGAAGGAAAGTTTGTGAAGATGTACAGCACTGTCAGGGAAGTATAAAGTATAAGCTGCTCATAGTTCCTAAACATAAATAAACGGAGCCATGTTCAGAATTTAATGTTATAGCCGCCTGAGTAGGCCGCCGAACGGTGTGCAGAGCTCCAGCAGAAAAAGTTTTATTAAAAAACCACCGAACGTGCCTGAGTGAGGTCTGCTTACGAATAGCATTCAAGAAACGTTATGCGTCTGTATACTTTTTCAGTTCCTCCATTTCCCTGTAAAGCATGTTTTTGTGATAGTGAAAATGGCTCGAAAGGGTGTTTCACGATAATTTTTAGGTGTGAACATTCTGGTACAAAACATTAAAAAAAATAGGGACGTGCATCGAACCTTCATTTTTTGTACGTGATAATATGGTAGGGTCTCCGCTGAAAGTTTCACAGAGGCGCGTTATCGACGGCAAGTCTGAACGTGCTTTGTTTGTAAAGGCGACGAGATAGTTGATGCGCATGTCTCGGTCGCCCCTAGCGCCCCCACGCCTTTAAGCCTCAGACGTGCAAAATCCCTTCAACCAGGCAGCCACCTTAAAAAAAAAAGTTTTTTTTGCCATAGATCTGATATTATAGTCCATTCACGGTTACTTCACACTTTTCTACTTTTGATTACGGATTACGTATCCTTCCGCTACACGTAAACATAAATAATGCCAAGTGACTTGTAAGTTTGAACTGTCGAATGCTTTGTTTACTGTTTACAGCTGTTCAAAGAATTCTGTCATATTTCAAATACCATTATGTATGAATATTCAGAATTTAGGCCTATAAACATTAGGTCAGATTTGTGACTTTTTAACAATGTCTGTATTGACGATAGTTCTTACGTTTATTATTTAACATTGCTAACATATTTGTTTTACACGATATAGCACATTACATATAATACACGTTAATATTTTTCCGCGACTGTGCTTAACCCTGCTACAACNGGGGGGGGGGGGTTATTTAGTTAAAAGGACGGCCTCAGTTGGAACAAATATTGAAACGAAGGAGCAACCAGTCCAACGAAAAAGACAGTAGATTCAAACACACAACTCTTGTCGCTTATTTTTTGTGTGTAGCAGCGACAAACTTAGAAGATAGTGGTGAGCATGCACACAAATAGACCTACCGTAACTTTTATTCCGCTCTAATTTCTTTGCATGTGCACTTAGTTTTTACTAGGTTTATTTAATTATTTAATTAATGTTTTCTTGCTGGACTTAGTAATTTGTTGGGATTGTGGAAAACATTCAGATCACAGAAACGTAAGCACGTCACACTATTGTGTTCCAAACACGTAGGGTGAAGTTACGTTGTGATAAACAAACGTGGCTTCAAAATAATTAACTTTGTAATATAACAGTTCGCGGTTAAAACTAACACATTTCGCACGTCCAATAGTCCAATATTTGCGAGCGCGCGCGTGCGCGCACACAGAGAGAGAGAGCGAGCGAGCGAAAGATGGTGGGTGGTGAGGGCTGTTCGGGAAGGGGGGAGGGGGGAAGTTGAGACACACTCCCCGTTCCGCCGACTTCTTCCTTGCCCGAAAAAAGAATAACATGTAATTAGGGCCTACGCACCGTATGCTGCGCTGACGTTTTTAAGAGTAACAATAAAATATGTTTCCATCAACGCTACCTAAAAATTTAAATATTTCAATAGGCAACATTTAATTTACAAATAGCATACCAAAAACTTGGTTAAAACAAAATTTGAACTGTGAACCTGCCGTTGATGCTCACTATTTTTAATTCATATTGAATACGAAATAAATATTACAAGTTGTAGAAGTTAAAGTTTCATTTGTCAATACGTAGTATAAAGGGAAGTCCCTGGTGCGCATCTGTCTCTCTGTATGACTGCGTTAATCTCGAGAACCACTGAACGGATTGGCATGCGGTTTTTACTGTTTTGATCTGCATTTAGCGAGGAAGGTTTGTGTGTATTAAAAATTCCCCCAGCACTTATAGGAGCTGAGCATTGGCGGTATTAGTGAATTGAGTCGGGGAAAAGTTTGCCGCCAGCGCGCTCTCATGCAGTACGCTGCCTAATCCTGTAGATACATAACAAAATCATGTACGAAATAATTGTCTAAAATTAAATTATCTACATAAAAGTCCGCGGTAGCAGATATCTTATCTTTAATAGATAAGTAGTAATGAGAGTATATACAATTTAAGTTACGCAGTAAAAACAAACTTAAAATTCACTTTCTTTTCGAACCATAAATAACTTAATCTTTATCAAAATAAATTAATGCATAATTTAAACTGTTTAGTGTGGATAAGAAATGTTCTCTACAGCATACAATTATCGCCAATACTTTAAAAGTTATGAAAAGTTTTGTGATAAAGTAATTTCTAAAATCGATTGAGTTTATCAAAGGCAAATGAAAGTGAACAAGAAAGAGAATCTAGGTTGACTAATAACCGAGAAAGGAATATTTTGCAAAGAGAAAGGGAGACTGCTGCTGAACGTCGAAAAAATTAATGAATTAGTGCTCGCAAAATTCAATGTGCAAAAACAAGTCTGTTACTCAGTAGATACAGAAATCGACAGTGAAGAAGCTGTGCACTATCCCACAGAATTTCTTAATTCATTGAATCCTTCTGGCATGCCACCTCACAGACTGATTTTAAAAGTTGGAACTCCAATAATTTGATTGCAAAATATAAATACACCAAAATTATGCAACGGGACTCTAAAAATAAAAAGTTTTAAAAAGTTATCTCATTGAAGGTACTATTGTAACTTGTTGCGGTACTGGAGAAACTGTTTTAGTACCTAGAATACCAATAATTCCCTCGGATTTGCCTTTTAATTTTAAAAGAGTCCAATTTCCAATAATAGTTTGTTTTGGTATGACCATACATAAGGCAGAGGGTCAAACACTTAATGTGGCTGGAGTGGATTTGAGTGGAGCATGTTTTTCACACGGACAACTATACGCAGCCCTTTCGCGTGTCACGTCAAACAGAAATCTTTTTGTGCTGGTGGTCGGAGGCAAGACGATTAATGTTGCATACAAAGAAATTTTCTAAACCGCTATCATATAATAATGCTATATTAGATATGTATGAATGTGAATAAAGCTAAGGATGTAGGTATGTCAGGATCTTGGTAAATGGAGGTTCTTAATATCTGCCTACCTCTCTGGGAGACAGGCGTGACGTGTATGTATGTTAAATATGATAGTAATTTACTAACTTACTATAATATGATATTGTGATTGTCTTTTCGCAATTTATTTATTAGTATTTCGCTGTAAAAACTAAATTGTACCCTGGCGAAGCCGGGCCGGGTTGCTAGTGATAGGTATAAATGATGTATGGAAATTTTAACGAACTTAAAGCTGAGGTACTAGTAATGTTAATTATTTAAAATGCATTTAATTAGCTATGAGGAGAGTGTAGGGTAGGCAGGCAGAGGAGAGACGAGAGCCTAGTGTTGGGACGTATCGCACGTGCTTTGTTAACGTGGTGTAGTAGAGGGCGGAGAGAGCGCGTGGCGTGAGCCTCCCNGCCGACGCCGCGTTGCCATGGCGACACCCCGCCACTAGCTGCATTGCAGTGCCGTGTCCACACTAATGCACGCTCTCTGTCGTGTTCTCGGCTATCGACGACGCCACGCGCCGGAGCTCGCCATCACGCGTAGTCTGAAAGACATTCTGGTCACTTGACTAATTGGAAATCGAGTGGCGTTTCATTCTTAGATTGGCTTTCAAACCCCGCAAACACGTTTACGTGCGCACAGTATGTAGATATTTCGAGAACGTGAAGTATTTTCACATCACGAAACTTATTTTCCATTATATCTTCGCCGTGACTAAGCAAAATAGCAGACTTTTCTGTACAGTGTCGAAGTAAAATGGCTGCCTATGTCTGAGAATGTTCTGCATTTTGGGCTGAGGTTTGATCCTAACCACATTCACACGTTTTTTTTATATAGGAAATATATTTTTGTTTTGTGACGAAACAATTTTAATTAGTTTATTTCACATCGGAATGCACCGTTTTCCGGTGATTGTTAATCAACTAAGTATAAATAACTGCTTTTCTATTGTTTGAAGTAGTGGAAAGTGATTAGTAGNAGTTTAAAACTAACCTACAATAAGTAGTTTTTACTTGAACAAAACTGCCCTACATGATATTTCCCACATAGGTTTTTACTCGTTGTAGATCTTACTAGGTTTCTCACTGAACTCCAAGTATAGCTCATTACTCTTAGAATTAAATTTATTGACAAAAAAAAAACAGAATTTAAGAAACAAAGTTTCATTTACTGTTTCTAGAATTGAATCAGTTATTTCAGAAACAACACATGTTACATTTTTCACATTTTGAGCAAGCAACAAAAAACTGTGTAGCTCACACAATTTGTGCATTAAAAATCGAGGGAAAATGTACGTTGTAAATAAACTATATTTACATCATTTGACAAAGTTTTGCAGAAAAACATTTAATCAAAAATCAAAATATAACATTTTAAACAAATTTCACATGTGTTGTTTCTGTAAGAAATCGTTTTCTTCAACAAAAGTAACGCATTAACCTTTTTTTTATTGTAACTTTTATTGCTTTCGAAAGAAGGAATGACAAAAAAGTGATGTCTGAACATTCAGATATATCTATTTGGAAAAAATTACATTNATTGGAATAAGTGTGAACTGCTCATCAAACTCCATGTACGATTGTGGTCACATCAGCCTCACTCATCTTCAAAGTCGGAGTCTAGGGTCGCAACAGTATTAGAGTCCACAGTAGGCCAGTTGAAAATCTCGTTGTAGAATGTTTCATAACCGTCAACACAGTCCTCAAGTTTCTTGAGATCGCGAATCTTTTTCTCATTGATTGTGACATGGCCAGCTGGATATGCTTTGGCAGATTGTTGCGCTGATCTGTATGTAGGTTTTTGAATTCTTTTCGCGTTTGCAATTAACATAAACAACTTTGCGTCAAATGTACACATGTGCTAACAGCGTACAAAAAACATTATTTCAGTCAACAAGATAAACAAACGAAACTGTACATACACATTTATGCGCAGCGATATGTTCCGCAGCAAATTATAGGCCACTTAGGCTAGAACTGAACATGGTCGATAATACACAATTATGCGCAGCGATATGTTCCGCAGCAAATTATAGGCCACTTAGGCTAGAACTGAACATGGTCGATAATACACAATTATGCGCAGCGATATGTTCCGCAGCAAATTATAGGCCACTTAGACTAGAACTGAACATGGTCGATAATACACAATTATGCGCAGCGATATGTTCCGCAGCAAATTATAGGCCACTTAGGCTAGAACTGAACATGGTCGATAATACACAATTATGCGCAGCGATATGTTCCGCAGCAAATTATAGGCCACTTAGGCTAGAACTGAACATGGTCGATAATACACATTTATGCGCAGCGATATGTTCCGCAGCAAATTATAGGCCACTTAGGCTAGAACTGAACATGGTCGATAATACACATTTATGCCGTCGCTATACAAGGCGTCGTTTAATATCCGGTGAATCGCTAGAACTGAACATGGTCGATAATACACAATTATGCTACATGCAATAAAAAACACTTAAGCCGCAGGGGTGTGGCATAAATATGCTAACACCTTGTTGTAAAACAAGGAACAGTCATGTTACTCATTCCGAATCAGTTCTATGATAACGGTCTGATGACGTATAATAATGCGTAGACTGTTCTTGTAACAATNTGTTACTCATTCCGAATCAGTTCTATGATAACGGTCTGATGACGTATAATAATGCGTAGACTGTTCTTGTAACAATTGCACAACCTCTGCTGTCATCGTTTCCGAATGTCTTCTGAGGAGGCGATCGTATACGTGCAATTAATGGATCAGACGTTATGAATTAAATCCATGTTTGTTTCAACTCTTGATGTTTTTCTTGTAAACAGTTCTCGATATTTCCTGCTATCTTTCTTGCGTGCTTCTTGTGCTGCTTTCGAAAGCTGACCTATTGGCAAAATACTAGCGGCTATGATATCTCTACCATGGAATAATACTTTATGTACACTTATGGGCATAACGTACCAAGAATAATCTTTCAAGTACAAATTCTAAAGTACACAGAGTGTTTTCAGCGAATTTGTGAAGATCTACCGAGAAACCACTATAGAGGCATTCTAATATCACACGAAATATCTTAATTAGTTCAACATTGACTCCTGTTATCTCGGCAGATATTTGAGCATTCCTACAAATATTCCGTGCGGTATTGCCATTATTCGTGTTTCCAGTCGTTTTTCCCGCGTATCTACCAACAAACCAAGAGCACTGCGGAACCGTTTCTTCCTTTTTGCTACCTTTGTTTTATTTTCTACTCCTCGAACTTGCCACGACTTTATATGAAGTCTGTATGAAATATGGAGTATGCATTCACAGAAACTTATCCAGGCATGAAGGGACGACAATCCAAAAGTTAAAAGGTGTGTTTATTATTTCCTTTTGTTACAGAATACTTAGGCTATTCATCTCACGGGGTTTAGCCGCACACAAATAAGTTTGGGTTGACGCACAGGACGATACAGAATTGCAGACTTTCACGTCGATCATACAACAAATCATATTGGGTCTGACTGGAGGTTCCCGGTCATCGACGGCAACTGTGGTAGGAGTGGGACTAGCGACCCGTTCAGCTCTGTTTACTTCGCTATTGATAACATCTGCAGATTCCTTCGCAAAACGAACTTAATACGATGACAATATCTCGTTGATGAAGGTNCTTCGCTATTGATAACATCTGCAGATTCCTTCGCAAAACGAACTTAATACGATGACAATATCTCGTTGATGAAGGTGCAGGGTTTTGCCAGATTACTGATTTGAGGTTGTTAGTAAAATCATATATTTGTATAGGTACTAAAGAAATACTGAACAAACTCTTCATCCGAACATTTCTGTCGATACCTACTTTGCTCTGCACCGTCACAGCTCCACCTAAAAACAATACTTTGGTTATCATCATTGGGTAAGGTTCGTAGGACATATTCTTGTGTTTTACAAAGCCGTGTTACCGTGTGTTCAACAAGGGACTGCGCTGGTATTTCCGACGATGTTTACGTGCCTTTACGTTGGCAGGATAGCATAGTCGCTTCGCGTATTTGACCTTATTGTACGATGGATAAATCTTAGTTTCATTGTGTTGTCTGATCACGCACAAGCTTGTACTGATTCGTCGAAAGATTGGCATCAACCATTAGAGAGAAAGTTTGATCCGCTGATAACTTCGCCGGACCTGCGAGGAATGCGTTTCGGGCTTTCTTGAACTCGGTACCTCTTGTGGGAGAAGCCTTCATTAGAAAGATCTTGGACGATCGCAGCAGTGTTGCGTTTTCCCACCTTTCGTAGTTTGATTGCGGTGGCCGTTTCCAGTTCTTCATGACTGGTTGACTCCACAAGAAATTTGATTTTTCGTGTTTTAACTTTTAAGTACAATCTTGAATAGTCTTCTGAGGCCTACCAGCTCGGATTACACCTGATGAAGTACTTACGGACCAGGCACGGATTGAAGCACAATATCAGAAAATGTTAATGTGTTTCTTAGCCATGATGCATTGTTCGTTAAAAAAACGTTCGCGGTGTCTTTGTGCTTTTTTCTGTTTATCCTCCAGTTTGCTAAGAAACATACTTATAGTGCTGTTCAATGGGTCTTTAGGCAGTTTTAAAACACCCAATGCATTTCTATCATAATATGTTTGTATCTTCTATCATATTAAACTTTAAAATTATCAAAATTAACATGGTGCTTTTTGCAAAATAAATCACTAATACTTTACGAAAACTTTAAAACAATCAACATGTTACTTTTTAACTTATTTAGGATCTTATAGTCTCTAATGCTTAATAGTTTTATTACAATCAACATGGCACTTTTTGCAGTCCTATTTAACATCTATCTGTAGCTTCTAATAATACTTAAAATATGAATAAAACGCCAGTCTTCATCAGAATCACAGTTTACACGAACGTAAAAAACAGTGTCGCCTCTCAAGTATTTAACATGTGCCCGCAATTTGCAAATCAAATATTCGACCCAATCTTCTTTAATAGATCTGCTGTATTATTCTCCACAAACCAAACAAAACCACTCTTCGATTTCAGAGTCTTTTCGGTCATCCAGCCTGAAGAATTCCAGCTCCAGTGCAATCTGGTGGTCGACTTCGGATAACAATATCCGTGTACCGGAGTCTCGGGAACACGAACATTGGTGGAAAGGAACACTATTGCCTGCGACGTTTATAGCGCAAGCAAGCGTCACTAGCGTTCCTCTTTCAGCTGACGTCATCGCACCAACTTGTTTCTGACCACCTGCAGCGGTTTATGCACGGTTGTTACGCCTGTTTCATCTCTGTTCCAAATGCGAGAGGCTGCAAGATTGTGTTTTTGAAGAATCTCTTCATACTTAAAAATAAACATCTCTACATTCGTCTTGTTGAAAGAAGTTGCTCTGCTTAAAGATGTAGCCTCTGGCATCCTGAGAGACAGTTTTGGATTTCTCTCCATGAATCAGGGATATTTTTGGTACCAGTTGATACAGCGCATAGAAAAGCGAGCTTTCTTACTTCTAACGGAAACAATCCGAAGTAGATATTAGAGAATTTCAGCAAATACGAGGCTATTTTCTCTACTTTTTCAGGTGTGAATACTAGTCTTGGTTTGACATACCCAACAGAAAGAGGTTCATNTACGAGGCTATTTTCTCTACTTTTTCAGGTGTGAATACTAGTCTTGGTTTGACATACCCAACAGAAAGAGGTTCATAGTTTTTCTTCTTTTTAATATATCTATACAAAGACACGTGGCAAAGATCGAATATCTGAGCAGCTTTTCGAATCTTTGTCTTATTTTCTAAGACTTCTTTGGCCTACTCGTATACATCTTGGCTTTTTGTTGATCTTTCGGACTATCGATTATAATTCATTCTAAAACAAGAAAATATAGTCATTTTCATATTTACATTTGAGGCAAAACGTCTATACAAAGGAATTAAAACCACAAGGGGCAAATTGTAACACGTTACAACATGCCCCAGATATTGTTACAACTTGCCCCATAGGACAATTTTAGATATTATTATTAATATATATAACGTGTTAATAAATATTCATATATATATAATATATATATATCTATATATATATTTGAAAGCTTAATATATTGACGATCTGAAAATATAAACACACAGTTCAAACATATCCATTATCACACCTAAAATCAAAGTTTACGAGATAATTTGTTTTCCGTTACTTGGTCAAAATGGCGGACCCGCTCACTACCGCTCGCTGCGCCGTCCCGAGCGACACTGACTGTGGTTACGTCTTAGAGGTCGTTATGAGGGTCACGTTGAGTGTTACTTCTAAACATAATTGTCGCACACTGCCGAGTAATTTAGCTGTTACTACTAGCCCCTAGCTCCCCTACGTTATTTCACGTGCCGAAAACCGTAGACAATACATGTGAGTATAGCCTGTTCACGGTTAATGCGTTGGAACTGAGGAATATTGTTATGAAAGCAAATNCGTAGACAATACATGTGAGTATAGCCTGTTCACGGTTAATGCGTTGGAACTGAGGAATATTGTTATGAAAGCAAATGTGTTAATAATATGTAAACTCGTGCTCTTGTGCGCATAAAACAAACTGTGACTCAGTGTGTTTACTTTGCCAATACAACGTGAAGCCTAGAACTAAAGTAATTTGCTGCGAACTTGTGTGGGAGCCAGCAGCCAGTGCTATACAGGTGTGTCTGAATCTCAGACTCCTTATGGAAACTATATATTAGACACATGGTCGACGATGCTCTGTGAGGGTGGAGCTGAAACACATGCCTATTGTGAATATTGCAGAAAGTATTTTTAATGGAACAGACATGTCCAGGATAACGCGTACACTGTAAACATTTTTTTTGTNCGTAGACAATACATGTGAGTATAGCCTGTTCACGGTTAATGCGTTGGAACTGAGGAATATTGTTATGAAAGCAAATTTGTTAATAATATGTAAACTCGTGCTCTTGTGTGCATAAAACAAACTGTGACTCAGTGTGTTTACTTTGCCAATACAACGTGAAGCCTAGAACTAAAGTAATTTGCTGCGAACTTGTGTGGGAGCCAGCATCCAGTGCTATACAGGTGTGTCTGAATCTCAGACTCCTTATGGAAACTATATATTAGACACATGGTCGACGATGCTCTGTGAGGGTGGAGCTGAAACACATGCCTATTTTGAATATTGCAGAAAGTATTTTTAATGGAACAGACATGTCCAGGATAACGCGTACACTGTAAACATTTTTTTTGTNTTGAATATTGCAGAAAGTATTTTTAATGGAACAGACATGTCCAGGATAACGCGTACACTGTAAACATTTTTTTTGTAGCTCTACGAAAATTCCTCTTGTAAAAATTGCAATACTGTACATATTTTTGTAATATTGCAAATGAGTATCTTATTTCAGCTTACATTATCGAGAAGTGGTAACGAAATTATTTTGATAATGCTCTCGAAAACAACATTAATGAAAAATTATATACGAGTAAGAATTCTTTCGAATCATATTCAGAAAAAAAAAAAACTTAGCGGGCACTGAGACGTGAACTCTCAGCCTCTGAGTAATTACGCTGGAACTGTACCACTCGACCGCTTCGTCTTGCAGGCCTTGCTTGATCTTCTTTTAGTGGCATGATTGTTGTTTAACTCGGCCAATAATCTAACTTCTTGTAAAGGATTGATGTTGGTAATTAAGGCAATTACTGCACTTCAGGATGGCTATAAGTCTGCAAGTAGATTTAAGAGTTGCATATATCGACTTTTATAATAGTAGAATATATTGTGTTATGAACTTCGCGTCGGGATGACAATTACTAGCATTGCAAACAAACAAATCATTACAACCTGTTTGGTTGGTTACAAAAAATAACTGGGCATATAAGTGTGACGGCATGAGCTTATCTTTCCTGGAAATGTTAAGTGAAATGCAATTAAGTTATTATACACTCGAAAGAACTTGAAAAGAAAACATTTACCCCAAATTTAATGGTCATTATATAATAGCACGTCATTCGTAAACAGTTTCACTTGTTTCGATTGAAATAATTATCATAGTTATAATGATTTTCGTATTTGTTTTACAAATACGGCTCTTTTAACGTTATAAATAAGACGTTCTACAGATGATATGATTGTAGTTTTACAAAGTTTTGGCAACATANTACGGCTCTTTTAACGTTATAAATAAGACGTTCTACAGATGATATGATTGTAGTTTTACAAAGTTTTGGCAACATAACAAAGCAAACATTTGTAGTTGACTCGGTGCTCAAACATGGACAGTGCTGAGAACCTACTTGTGCAAACAGATGATTAAGGTAAGGTTTTCTCGTTGTACTGTTGAGTAGCAGCAAGTGTATAGTTGTATGGTGGTTGATCCACTGCGCACGGCAAGTGGCTGAGTAAGCAGTCTGTATGCACTTCTTGACGTGCACACAACTCGTGCTAGTGAGACTTGGAGTTGGGTTGGCAGCACTCTGCAGGCTTCCCCTCTGCCACCTGGAGACGCCTTGTTTGCGCATTGCTATGAGTCACCCGTCCCCCGCCGCACTTCACCACCTTGAGCTTCTCAACCTAAGCCTGTTTCGATCCGAGCTGCCACCACTACCGACCGTCTGCCGGATACCCCTCCACCTCCTACTACACTCCCACGCATCTACGTACTGTACGTCAAAAGCAACTCTCTTCTGTTGCTATTCCAGCTGTGTACACCTGAGCTATTAGATGTTACTGTTCCCTAAGTAATACTGCCAAGCCATCTACACGTGTTCCTTACTATGGCAATAACACACACATTTCGCGGAAAGTAAACTTACACAACCAAATACTTTATTCCTGTTGTAGGCCATTCACGGTAAATTGAGCACTTTTGAAAGTCCTGCCTGTTTTACATTTTCAGACGGCATGTATCTTCCGGCCACGTGTACGTATAAACATCGCCCTGTGCTTTGTTTTCAACCACAATGTTAGCTTTTCGCTGCGTGGAAGATTATAATGTTACGCTGACAGCGGTGACCTAGCTGGCGGTAACAGCCCCTCCTCACCCTGCTGGAGGAGCCATTGAATTTAGAAGATGCTCAAGAATAGTCTGGGAATTAGGACCCTCGGCGCAACGCGGCATTTAGAGATATTTCTGCGCTATTGCCTACGACCCTGTAAGTATTGTAGCGGTCCAACGGGCGGGAGTCTTCTGGCCGAGTGCAGTAACCGGGCGAGGTCGACGAGGAACATCGGCGAAGAGGGCGGACGAGGTGTTTGTGGTGTGATTGGTGGGCATTCTGAGAACTCTACAACATTGCGGACTGGTGGGGTCTCGACTAAACTAAGGTGGGACTGAATAAACATGTGATACGGATTTTATTATAAATATTGGAACTGTCAATTATGGACACACAATTTATGAAATAAATTGCATGTGATCTGATACACTCTATTGGGACTGATTTTTTAACTTTTTATTTACATTAATTTCCTTGAGGTAATTGGAAATTGTATTTATTGAATTCATTAATTGTAAAGAGAATTTGGATCAAGAGAATTTTTGTTTGTATATAGTTATTGTAAATAAAATTAGGAAATTATAATTAACTGTTTTATTTAATTAAGACCTCCATCCCTTAACAAACCTGGTTTAGCCCACTGACTTTGAGAGAAATTGTAACCATAATCTGTTGAATATACCCACTAAATTTACGACTAGTAAATGTAATGCAAAGTATTATAAATATCAGAAAATTTAATTTCTTTATCGGTTCTTGTACACTAATTTTTATACAGATCAGTTTCTCTGTATTACGGTCTCCCGAGGCATCTAAAAATTGAATTTTGTGATGATTATTCAGCTGTAATAGTCGCAGTCGTGTATTGTGAGGGAGCATTTTCTTTCGTAACTCGCAAGCACAGGTCGCCGGAACGTTGGAGTGTGGACTGAATTTTCTGTGTCGTAGGAACGCGACTTCCCTAAATAAAATATGTAGCCTAATTATATAGATATTTACCACGCCAAAAAGCAGACACGTCGTAGCTGTAGTAAAATGGAAAACATCTTTCGAGTTAAGAAACATTTGTATAGGCTATTCATGGTAAAGTGAGCACTTCTGAAAACCCTCTAATTTGGAATAATAGTCAATAAATATATTTTAGCCTTAGACGTTAACTTCAGAGTGCGGTGGAATATACATGCTGTGTTTATTACTTACATGGCAATATTTATTTAAAAAGATGGTTAAAGGATAAAAAATGGCTGGAAGGAAAATGTAACTAGGGCCTCAAAAGGGCTCACTTGACCGTGAACGGCCTATAGCTGCTGGAGTTGTCATTCTTGTAGAGATTTGTTAAGGCTCCCATCTACCTGGTGCGTTGCAGAGTGTTTTGAATACTTGTTTTTCAACAAAACTATTAAACGTACGTCCAATGTACTAATCTACGAAAAAAACACACATATCAGACAATGGCTGTTGAGGGTGATATCAAGATGCCATGCACATTGAAAAGTTCACACCATTTCAGAGCACTCCATAATGGCTAAAAAAGACTTTTTCAAAGTGCTGTACCTCAAAATATACGCTTCAGATACACACATAACTACTCAAGGGCCTCGCATTGAACCTTCCTACAGACTTTCCACCAATAAAATAATATGTTCACCGCTGTAGTCCCAGTCCCATTATACACGCCAGGGGCAGTAGAAGGTTTTCTGCTAAGGGGGCAACTTTATTAGTTGGATCATAACTTGGTTTTTGGTTGTGTGTGTCATGGTGCAGAGGACAAACCAGTATTTCTGTCTTTCCCAGTAATATTTTTCATGGTTTAAATCAATTAACTGAATAAAACAAATAATATGTGCTATATCTGTTGCAATTTAATTAATTTTTTTTGCAAATTTTTAATATGACAGTATATTTTTAGCCTCAGTCATACTGTTTAGAGTATGATTCTGAATCTATATATGAGGAGTGTTAGATAACAAATGCACCATTACATAAAAAAACACATATGCACACTCTAGAACACACTACGGAAATATTGAGACAATGTAACAAAATATAGGCATACAAAAAACACTCTGCCCAAATCAACAATGTCTGGTTCTTTGCGACTCATAAAGATAACTTAGTTCAGTGTAGTTATTAAGTAACTTTTTCCCTTTTATTAGAATAGAAAAATAATAATGTACAGAACCAGATTAAATTGATAACACTAATACGACAATACATAAAACATACATATTAAAACTTACACTTATTCAACAGGAAAAATGATTAAAACACCTTATAAAAAAAATTATACTAAAAAATTTTCTAGACACCATAAGACTATGTCCATTGCTTATAAATAATTAAACAGCTTCGGCCAATCTAAGGTTGTGAAGTTCTCTACAGTGCTAATATCAACTTGGCTCACTGTACTACTTGAGCACTTTTTCAAACTTCTCGGAGGTGAAAACTATGCTGCACAGTAGCCGTGAAATGGGAACTAATATTAGAAAAAAAAATGAAATTTACACAGTAAAACTCAAACTTGCTTAATTTGAACTAAAACATAAATTTAAGAATCACTGTAATGTAACAGCGAAAATAGAGTACATTCAAATTTTACAGAATATTTTAAAGCAGTGTTTATTGTTTAGGAAAAGTTAAACAGCTTTGTCCAAATCAAGGTTGTCTAGTTCTTCTTAATATGTACTTGTAATACATACATGATTTATACAAACTTGGCTCATTGTACTTCTCAGGTACATGGCATTTTACTCTTCTCAAAAGAGAAAAACTGCTCTCTGCTGTAGCGTATGAAATTGGCGCTACCAGNTAGGTACATGGCATTTTACTCTTCTCAAAAGAGAAAAACTGCTCTCTGCTGTAGCGTATGAAATTGGCGCTACCAGTAAACGTTGTAGAAGACAGTCTACATTATTAAATAATAATTTTGAATCGGGCTGCTGCATCTTTATTTTGTCCACCACGGAATTCAAATTTTGGGACGGTATTGTGCGGCATAAGAGTTACATTTCTGTTTGAAGACCTTTCACACACACCCCTTTTTTCTGTTTTACCCTTCATCTCGTTTGTCCAGACATTAAGCAAATTGCAAATTAAAAATTCACTATGGCTGCAGTGCTACCTCATAAAGTTCAGTTGTTGATCATTTACTTCCCTTATTCATCAGTAATACCAAAAAGTTTGTTTTTTTGTCAAAATGTACGTGCGGAAATCATTATAGCTAATATCTTGGATGTTATAATGCAAGAATGTCATTGTTCTTATTGTTCCTATAGAAAGACAGTTTCTCTTCTTTATCTGTTGACTTTGAGTAACAGGAAAAATGTGTTTAAGGTTAAGTGTCCAGAGTTTGTATTGAGATTTGCTCCTAGAAATTGTAGCTAGGCAGTCAAATTTTTGTAATTGATAATTTGAAAACCCATTAGCAAATTTTCAGTGTTAAAACTGATTGATTGTGTCTGATGTTATTCAGATTGTTGTATGTAGTGTTTGTTCGGAAAGTTTCAAAAATTTATTTACTTTTAATTTTTTTTAAAGAAGTTTAATAGTAAGGAGGCATTTTCTGAGTAAAATAAATAAAAAGAATACTAAATTTTGAATTGGTCAAGTAGTTTAGGAATATACATATCTAGGAAATGGTAATAATAATAATAAAGTGATGGTGGGTAGAGCCTAGACAGAGCCCAGCAATGGTGGGGACAGGTGACCATTCACAGCTCTGATGGAAACTTTATACCTTCCATGGGTCTCTTTCTCTCATACACTCCCACAAAGTGAATAGTATACAATTATAACTAAACAAATCCTTGTTGGCTTGTTGCAGAACATATATTGNATACACTCCCACAAAGTGAATAGTATACAATTATAACTAAACAAATCCTTGTTGGCTTGTTGCAGAACATATATTGCGGACTGATTTGTATTTCTGCCATGCGTAACTAAGTTGGCCTTAGTATTTGTATTATGCTGTTTGAACTTTCATATGCCATTCCATTCCAGATCATGTTTATAATAAGTATCTGAGTAGGCCCCACATGAATTACGAGACAGTATGGTCATAAAAAAGNATACACTCCCACAAAGTGAATAGTATACAATTATAACTAAACAAATCCTTGTTGGCTTGTTGCAGAACATATATTGGGGACTGATTTGTATTTCTGCCATGAGTAACTAAGTTGGCCTTAGTATTTGTATTATGCTGTTTGAACTTTCATATGCCATTGCATTCCAGATCATGTTTATAATAAGTATCTGAGTAGGCCCCACATGAATTACGAGACAGTATGGTCATAAAAAAGNGCATTCCAGATCATGTTTATAATAAGTATCTGAGTAGGCCCCACATGAATTACGAGACAGTATGGTCATAAAAAAGCCACAGCGAGTATAATAAGCAGAATTTCCTTAAAGAAATACTACTATGTATGTATATAGTTATACAAGTATGTTTCTAAAAACGGTTATAAGATGCCAGAGTACCTAATGAAAATAAAAGAACTGAATTTGATTTTTAATTTGTTCACACAGCTATTATTTACAGCATTAAACTACCTATCTCCTCCATCTCAGTGACTGCAATATTTAATATCAGTCTCAATTCTAATTATAGTCCTTATCCATGTCTTTATATTTGTTACAGTCACTTAATTCACACACATTATTTACACATATTCAGTCTGTCTATTACAATATTCCAAATGTAATTTTGCTGTCTTTGCACACCTGTGCCAGGTCGTTCAACCCTCCAAACTCTAGACTAGGGGCTCGGAGGCCCATTGTAGTATAAGTAGTCTCGCTGGCCCGATCTAGAAGGTTCCTAGCACCCCGAGTCATGCTGAGAGATGTAGAGTGATGACCAGAACATTCTTTCAAAGATAACCCCAGAAATTCAATCCGCTGATGGTCGGAAGCGCAGGAGTCTTATCTGGCGTATGCGATGGCTAACCTTTGTAAATTGCAGCGCACTTCTCGCGTTAAACACTCTGTCCTCTGCATACATTTCACTTGCTTGAGTGGGACTGGGCATGGGAAACAATGCAAACCAGCAATGTGGAACAATAATTTAGCAACTACAAAAATTATTCGGTTTCATTCAAAATGTTACAGCAAACCTTGCAATATCTCCAACAAGAATCCCTGTTTTCGTCCAAGATAGTTTTTACACGTTTTAAGTTATTTTTATTGTTAACTGGCGTAGGACTTTGAAGGTTGATTATCTTAGACCATTTAACAACATGTTACATGAAACCATGTGATGTTTGTGGCCAACACTCACGAGTTTTGATGGACACGTTTGCTTGAAGCGTGCTTTGATAATCAGGAGGAGTTGAATGTAGTGGTATTAGTATTACTGATGTGGATTCCAGAGGAAGGTTGTGTACGTTAGTGGCACCAAGCGTTGAGGAGACGCCATAGAGCTTATTTCCAAACTGTCTCGAGTCCGTTTCATCCGTTTTCAGCAAATCAAGAAAAATGTAAATATTAAATTAAGGGTTAGATAATTGTTTTTAAAATATTTATCTGCTTATGTCACAAAGAGTTACCATATTAAAACTGAACACACTTAACTTCAATTGCATTTAAGAAGAGCAATATTTTAAATTATAATATGATTGTATTATTCATAACCAATCACAGACATATTACAAAAATTATGAAATGTTGCGGCAAATACAATCAGCTTTAATGATATTGTAACTAAAAAAGTTAAAAGTTGAATGAAGCTATTTTTAGTACAATTCTCAATCTTGCTACCAAGAGTTCTCTATAACTGGGAAACCAATTTTAGTTCAAGCTTCCTGAGGGCTGGAATTCTTGTGTCTTTACTTGTTTTACTTTCAAGTTCATCTTCAGATAGATCACATGCTGTTTCTTTTTGGTGAATGATATGATGATAGAACTTGAGTTCCACCATCATCCTACCAGCCCTTGCTTGAAATAAAATTATCATCTACAATGTTTTGGTTGAGTTTTGAGGGTTTTGTCATCAAGTTTTTANTTCAAGCTTCCTGAGGGCTGGAATTCTTGTGTCTTTACTTGTTTTACTTTCAAGTTCATCTTCAGATAGATCACATGTTGTTTCTTTTTGGTGAATGATATGATAGAACTTGAGTTCCACCATCATCCTACCAGTCCTTGCTTGAAATAAAATTATCATCTACAATGTTTTGGTTGAGTTTTGAGGGTTTTGTCATCAAGTTTTTGAGTTATAATAAAGAAATAAAATAGATAATGCACAAAATATATTACTAAAGAATAGCCTCTTACTGTGTTAAAGATTAAGAGTAAAATATATTTTCAGTACTCATTTTTAACTTCAATTAATTTTGTCACACTTGTGTGCTATGGTAATCCTTTTATTAATCTATTGCAATGCTAAAAGTCAACTGCACCCCATCCAAGGCAAATGCCAGTTTCCCACCACGTTGAGACACTACAAGCTTGGCGAGAGTGTACAGTGAAGTGAACGTTGTGTGTGCAGGTGATGATGGCGCTGGCGTCGCACCTGCAGATAGTGGAGGCGGAGAAGCAGAAGCTGCGCACCCAGGTGAGGCGGCTGTGCCAGGAGAACGCCTGGCTGCGCGATGAGCTTGCCAACACTCAGCAGAAGCTGCAGGCGTCCGAGCAGGGCGTCGCTCAGCTCGAGGAGGAGAAGAAACACCTGGAGTTCATGGCCTCCATCCGCAAGTACGACCAGGACGTCGTGGTGAGTTCTCCCTCCTCCCACCTACCCGTTTGTAGGCTCACCTTGCTCACTTTTACAAAGCTTCACCTTCCTTCGTATATGTTGGTTTTGAATAATTTTTCATGTCTCCATGTAGCGCACACATCAATTTGTACATTCTCATTTTAAGTGCTCTTTTAGAAGCTCTTTTTTCAATCCTGTATTTAAAATCATTTTAGATGTTTGTTGTTCTAACAGTGACAAATTTTGCCTTGAAAGTAAGTATTTTCACTAGTAATTTCAGTGATAAAATAATTGAAGCAAACTGCAAGGCATATAGGCATGCATGCCAGAGAGACAGTTCTGCACATCATAGCTGTTGCTGTGTACCTGCATTGGCTTCATTAGAATTTGTGATGAAAGCTTAGAATCCTGTAAACATTCTAAATGAGTTCTGCAAATAATACAAAATGCTGGTAAATATTGTGTTGGAGAACTTGACGACTGTGTAATTGTTATACACCAGTGTTGTAGGATGGAAGTGCAAGTTAGACTCCTGGGTACTTCAAGTCTGTGTTTGTTGAATGTTCAGAACGTGGCTGACTTTGTGAATATATTTTGTTGGTGTACTGTTCCTTCTCCCAGCCCATTTTTCCACATCCACATTGCCTTACTTCATATACTCTCCAAGCAGGCGGGGAAGACAGGTGTATGTCTGCAGGTAGCCATCTCTTAATGTCAACAGCAGGCAGGAACATCATGCCGAACAGAAGGAAGTGTNAAGGTGTATGTCTGCAGGTAGCCATCTCTTAATGTCAACAGCAGGCAGGAACATCATGCCGAACAGAAGGAAGTGTATTGGGCAGGCAGGAAGCCTTAGTTACAGTAATCATTCTTGCATTTTATTTGCCTTATCTAGCAGCTTTAAACACATAATATCCTGTGATTACACTACAAGCACATGGTGTTAATTGTTAGCGATCCAGGGAGAGGGGACTAGGTTATCTCACCATAGGAAACATGATGAGACACTTTTATTCATTTNTAATTGTTAGCGATCCAGGGAGAGGGGACTAGGTTATCTCACCATAGGAAACATGATGAGACACTTTTATTCATTTGTTGATCCCCGAGGGGATCCTCCACAATCACCACTGAGGTTTTCCATACTGTGTTGCTGTGATACCGGAGTTCCTCNGTTGATCCCCGAGGGGATCCTCCACAATCACCACTGAGGTTTTCCATACTGTGTTGCTGTGATACCGGAGTTCCTCTGCAGATCATTGACGGGATTCTCAATTATTCACCCCAAATCGTGTGTAGCCGTGGTACCAGATTTCCTCTATTGATTACCAACTAGAACCTACGAGCCTGTGTAGCTGTTGTGCCATTGACCCAAATTTTATTGTTTCCATACAGGAATGTTCAATACTGCACTTAGTGTTATGGGATTCACACTCTGACCTTCCCATCTTCATTTGAGTAATCTTTTGGTGGCTGCATGTATCTAGTGAGACTCGCCTATGGTGTTGTTAATTCTTTAATGAATCAATAATTGGTCAGTCAAGTCAGTGTTGTTTATTGCCAACATACCACACGAGTGGCACCTCTTGCACACCCACTGCACAATGTTGCTGTATAGATAATAGTCTAATATGAAAACAATTTTCCCTTTATTGTGAGCTTGGGCACAACAGATATGTGGTCCCTGTTCATATACCTTGCACTGCAAGACATAATTAGACACAAGATTGTATGGTGAATCGTGATAAAACCAAAATAACACTGAAATGCATGTTAATACACAGTATAACACCAAAATTAAAATTAAGACACAAAATAAAACTAAATTGACAANGCGATAAAACACTGAAATGCATGTTAATACACAGTATAACACCAAAATTAAAATTAAGACACAAAATAAAACTAAATTGACAAAAATATTCTATTCTAATAGTGAAACTGTAATTATTTCTTTTTACGAATTGTATTCCAAATATCTATGTAAGATACCAGCTGAAGAGAATACACACTGACTTGAAGTTTCAACACTTGCACCATAAAATAGTTTAATACTGTTAATTACAGTAAAACTATTTTAAAAAGTTTTCCTGCTAAGTTGGTTTATGTAATTTTGCATCCCCTTTTTGTAAACACTAAGGAAATTGCCTTCTTAAGAAGTTATCCTGGTTAACAAGTTTAAATTTTTCAGTCCCTTTAGAAACTTTTTAGTGTATAAGGTGTGTAAATATTATGTATTGAAAATTTTACGTGAACGCAAGTTTATATATTTATTTTTGTTAACTGTATAGGTTGTTTACAAAAATACAAACAATAACACAGAAATCTAAAATTTTTAAACCAAAATTGAGCTAAAAATAAAACTATAAACTCTTGGCCCTAATTATAATGCAAGGGTACCTTTCCTTGAGATGCTGACTCAACCCGTTGGGAGAAACTAAGACCCTTTGTATCGTCATGCAAGATCCTAGTCTCTCTCTTCTGTATTAACTAGTGTGCTGGGACAGTAACCAGAGGAAAGCGGATTACACCATGTAAAGAGAGAAAGAGAGGTTAGTGCTGAAAGCTTTTATCAACGGAAATTTGTGTCGTAGGCTGCTTTTGGTGTTCTGATACTCGGAACCTGGCACAGTTCCTGAGAAATGACAACTTGGAATAGGCAGAAACCGAAGTAATGAAACTAAAATGAGCCGAGCAATGGTGGGTTTGAATCCACTGTATACACACGAGGAGAGAAATTAATGCACTTATCAAATTTGAGACAGTAGAGCAGGGGTAAGGAGGAATAAACAAGCAAATGAAAATATCCACTTACCTTGTGAGGAATTTAAAATGGTTTTGAAGTTCTTTTGGGATGGATGTTCCACTCCATAGTTGGCCGGCACACTCTTATGTTACTATGCCAACCTATACATTGGCTGAAACAAAAAGACCTAAGGCTGCACGCCTTGTATTGGACTGAATGCCCTTAATACAAATCTCCATTCCACAGTGTGCAAAATACTGATGTGAGGACTGTGATAGGTAGCTGTGCATACAGGACCAAAAAATTGAGATTAAAAGTATTGGGAATAAAGTCACATGATACAAAATGGGCTAGCAGATATGTAAGAGTTGCAAAGAGGGGAATGGTGGTTTTAGTACAGTCAGTCAGACCTTGGTCCCCTTTTGGAAGTGTGTGTGCTGATCCCTGTGAGGAACGAGCAGCCCACAAGGAACCATCTAAGGCATAGGTAATGAATACACCCTCGAACACAAATTAGAACGTGTGAATAATTGAAAAAAGGGGAATGTATGATCGTTTACAGCATCCCAGCATCTGGTTGTAAATTGTTCTCAAGGAGCAGAGGCACAGTGGTTTGAAGCGAAGTGGCATACAGAATAGTTTTCACNGTAAATTGTTCTCAAGGAGCAGAGGCACAGTGGTTTGAAGCGAAGTGGCATACAGAATAGTTTTCACTTTGGGAAAGATTTATTCAAAATCTATCCCAAACTGAGGGGGGTAATGTAATGACGCAGTATTATTAATTGTCGGGATACGTGGTTCATTTTATTTCGCTTTGCCAGGCCTTGTAAAATTATTGGGTTCAAAATTAAAGCAGTGGTAGTTTGTTTATCGTAGTAGTTTGTTTATCGGGCATCCGTTTGCCGTTTCGAAAGTCGTAGTTTTTTGTTACGCGTCAGCATTAGAGATAGAAGCTTTTCCAAACTGCGTCATCAGGTTTTGTTGGAGAAGTTACCTACGATGCTGTTCGGATGGCTACGCGGAAGCTTTCCGAACTGCAGGTAGACAGTTTTTGGTCTAGAGGGTTTGATTATTTGTACCAACGTTGCAGTTTAGATGGCGCTGCTGGCAGATGTTGGCTGCCGTGCCCTTATCTGCGGAGAGGGGAGGCGATAGGCGCCCAGCATAAATACTCTGTGTGGCTGTCGCCGAGGTAAGAGATGTAACAATGAGCAGTCGATAACCAGTACTCGCTGAGACCGCGTCGGGCGTAGCGCTAACCCCCACACCGGCAAACTGGAACTTGCTCGTTTATTGCTCCGCCGGTGTGGGAGGTCGCTGCCTCTGTATGTTCTTGCGAGGCAAGTTTTCGAGAAGTGCTAAATGATTAATTCAACGACTGTGTCGCTACTCTCTGTTAGTTTGCCTGTAAACCGGTCCGTACTCTGCATACCTGACGATTGTATGTGAACAGTTTCTTGGATTGATGAAGAAAAGTACAGAGTAATAAACAAACATTGGACTTTATTTATATTTATTGGCGCCTTTAAAGTTTCATGCTACTACCNCAGAGTAATAAACAAACATTGGACTTTATTTATATTTATTGGCGCCTTTAAAGTTTCATGCTACTACCAACTGAGTGGTAATTTCCATTTGTCATACCCAGGCGTGGAACATTACACATATGGCGGCCTATACAGCGTGGTGCCACATTACAAAATANTTTCCATTTGTCATACCCAGGCGTGGAACATTACACATATGGCGGCCTATACAGCGTGGTGCCACATTACAAAATATGGCGCCTTAACGTGCCACTGCATCATTGCAAATATGGCGCTTAACTGTGGGGCTGTAATATTGTAAATACGGCAATAACAATTTGGTGGAACATTACAACATGTGCCAAATTCGAGTTCNGGAACATTACACATATGGCGGCCTATACAGCGTGGTGCCACATTACAAAATATGGCGCCTTAACGTGCCACTGCATCATTGCAAATATGGCGCTTAACTGTGGGGCTGTAATATTGTAAATACGGCAATAACAATTTGGTGGAACATTACAACATGTGCCAAATTCGAGTTCGGAGGAATTCTGGGAACAGCATGATGCACACTTCGTTGTAGAGTGGCACACCACCCCAACGAGAGGTGTCATGGTGTGGGGTGCCATTTCCTACAATTCTCGCATCCCACTGGTGGTAATTGAAGAAACCCTGAACATCCAGGGAATTTTGTGACCATGTGCATTCCCCTTCCTGGTGCAGCTTGACAACCCCATTTTCCAGCAGGATTATGCCCGACCTCGCACAGCACAGGTAACTCTGGCCTGCTTTCATGTGTCAACATGCTTTCTTGGCCAGTAAGGTTCCCAAATCTCTTNTCCAGCAGGATTATGCCCGACCTCGCACAGCACAGGTAACTCTGGCCTGCTTTCATGTGTCAACATGCTTTCTTGGCCAGTAAGATTCCCAAATCTCTTGCCCATCGAGAATGTTTGGGACTAGATTAGATGGCAACTTTGGCCAGTGGCAAATACAGTGGATTTGGCAGGTCACTTGTACCAGCTGCGAGGATCTTCCTCAAGAGAACATCTGACGTCTGTTTGCCTCCATGTCCGACCGTATCGCAGCCTGTCTCCATGCTACGCACGGATGGTCTTAACACCATAATAAGTGCATCCTGCAGGTGTTGTTCCCCCGTAGTACATGCTTGGTGTGGTACAATGTTTGGTTCTTCTATGTTCCCTTGCCTGCACATACTTACATGCCTCTGCGATGGCACCTTCAGGGCATTACATTTTGTTTTGTTTTGCCTGCAGCTTACTTTATGAGACTTTTTGCACTGAGTATATAATTTTATTACATAACAATAAAGATAAAGTGTGTGCTGCTTATCTTAAACTTGTTTATTCATACTGTACCCCAGTTTTCTCACCTAGAAATGACTGTAAAGACAATCATTTCAGCCATTTTTACTTTCAGTATGCAATTGAAGTGATAATGTTTGTCTGATGTGGAATGTTTCTTAAATGTTTGTTCACTTACAGCGATGGAAAGTTAAAACATTTTTCTCAAAGCTCTGCATGCTGTTTGGTGGCCTAGGCAGACAGGAACCCTCAATATGTGCAAAATTTATTGTAAACTCTCCAGTGATTCAATTTTATTTAAATTTTCGTTCAAGCATATTGCATGATTGTGTGATTTGTTGACCCACGTTACTCTTATTCCTTTATATTGATGCATGTAGATACTGGTATCAATTTATGTAATTTCTCTATTCCAAATTACAGTTATTGTGTTTGCAATACTTGTTACAAATTTGGATTTCATTTCACAGCGAGCTGTACAGAGAGGGAGACATTCCACGGGGACATGTCCTGATTCCAGGATCTCTTTACATTCATACATAAACCAACTTTCAAGGGTGCTCCTTACTTACTAGGATGTATTCAGCATGTCATGCCAAGGTCTAAAAGGGCAGGAGCTTTAAGGATGACTCTGGCTTCCATATCACATGCCTCATCTTCTATGTGCAAGGAATGGACTAATTACAGTCCATCCATCAGAAACTTACTTCTGTCGCACACTTAAAAATCATTTAATAAAATATTTGTAACATTTTCTAATTACCATTGTCTGTCTCTCTCTCTCTGTCTCTCTTTCTCTCTCTGTCTCTCTCTCTCTCTCTCTCTGTCTCTCTTTCTCTCTCTGTCTCTCTCTCTCTCTCTCTCTCTCTGTATATATATATATATATCTCTCTTTCTTTTATATAAAGAACAAACTAGTATGGTTGTAAATTGAGCTTTCGGCGTGCACCAAAATGGTAACACAGAATATCTGCTTGCTTGTGAACAGATTTGTTAGTAGTTTGTACCGTGGTTAGTATAAATGTAAACTGGCCATTAGTGTGAAATCATCCAATGTAAACCTTTTGAAAATGTTTTTATTTAAGAGTTGAGCTGACTGTACTATGAATAATGCTACCAATTGCATCACCTGTCAGTGTCCCATCCTGTTACTGTAGGACTACAATCATTTAGTGCCCAGCATATGTCTGGGTGTGTGCGAGTTTCTTCATGTTCGCTAGTCTGTAGCCCGTCGTAGACCGGTCTCTAGCTGAGCAACAACAGAATGGCTCAGCAGCATATGCGCCATCCTACAAATATTTGGTAATAGTAGTAAGGATGCACCACATGATGTTTGTGGGAGAGCTGGTAGGAGATGACCGACCAGTGCTATGCATCTCTTACCCCATTCTCCCCTCTCGGCGATGTTCACCTCCTGACGTTGCCCAGACACCTGCTGGCCACAGTGCTTACTGCTAGAACCACCTCACATAAAATGTAGTATTACATTTATAATGTGGCACCTTACAGTTTAGGGCTGCCATAATTGTAACGTGGCAGCCTCACAGTTAGGCGCCATATTTGTTATGTGGCACCTTACAGTTTAGGGCCGCCATAATTGTAACGTGGCAGCCTCACAGTTAGGCGCCATATTTGTTATGTGGCACCTTACAGTTTAGGGCTGCCATAATTGTAACGTGGCAGCCTCACAGTTAGGCGCCATATTTGTTATGTGGCACCTTGCAGTTTAGGGCCGCCATATTTGTAGCGATGCACCACACTGTTATTGCCGTATGGAAGTTACCACTCGGTTAGCTCAGTGGTAGCAACATGAAACTCTTTAATAAAAGAGGCGCCAATTAAATATTAAATAGAAAGTTAAGTTCTGGTTTATTTTTTCTATACTTGTATTTGTTAATCAATTGAACAGTTCACATACAATCTTCAGGTATGCAGAGTACGNCACCACACTGTTATTGCCGTATGGAAGTTACCACTCGGTTAGCTCAGTGGTAGCAACATGAAACTCTTTAATAAAAAAGGCGCCAATTAAATATTAAATAGAAAGTTAAGTTCCGGTTTATTTTTTCTATACTTGTATTTGTTAATCAATTGAACAGTTCACATACAATCTTCAGGTATGCAGAGTACGNTGGTTTATTTTTTCTATACTTGTATTTGTTAATCAATTGAACAGTTCACATACAATCTTCAGGTATGCAGAGTACGAACAGGTTCACAGCTAAACGGACAAGTGCAATTGATTTACTTATTGAGAATTTTCATTGCCCGAAGAAAAACAGATGCTGCGACCTCCCACACCGGCGGAGAAATAACGAATAGGATTAAGTTGCCGGTGTGGGGGTGCGAGTTGCTGGGTGACGACTGCTGGAGCTCTGAGAGTCGACTGACCTGAATGGCGACAGGCACACGAGTATTTGTCGCGTACCTGTCACCCCCCTCTCCTCAGATAAGGGTCTGGCGTGGGCCGTCATGCACGCTCTTTACACGCTATCCAAACTGCGTAGCCCGCTTAACTGTGCCATCATTTAAAGATAATCAAACTTCTCGAACAAAACCTGAGCAGTCAGAAAGTTTCTAATCTAATGATGACGCTTACTGAAAACTACGACTTTCGAAACGGCATACTGATGCCAGATAAACGTTATTCGCGATAAACAAACTACCACTGCTTTAATTTTGAATGCTGATAAAATGTTACAAAACCCCGTAAACGAAAGAAAATGAACCACGTATTCCGAAAATTAATAATACTGCGTCATTACAAATAGTTTATATTATTATTTTAATTTCTTGTTTTTTGGTATTTCTGTTTGCGTGGTTTATTGCTTGTGTACCTAACAATAATTCCCCTGGTCTTGTCTATTCTTGTTTCTTCTCTTACATGTGATGTTGACTACCTTTATTTAGGTCATTTAAAATTCTTCCTTTGACTTGATTATAGTAAACATTTCCTGTGTTACAGAATGACGAATCATCAGAAGCGAAACAGGACAAGCCGAAACAGGATGACCCAGTTGTGGATTTGTTCCCTGATGATGATGCTGAGGAGAGGAATAGTGAGTATAATGCAGTTCATTCCATTGAAGCTCTCCTGGCAGGTGCGAAGTGCAGATATGTTGTAACCATTAATACAGAACTTTTGCTCTTCCATTTATTGTACAAACCTTCACATAATTACAAATAATGGACGTACATAGTATTTTTAACACATTTCTTAGAAGTACTTAAGCTTCTTCCTTTACAAATATATTTCAAAATTCTAACTTAAATTTACTTTTTCAAGTTACATTTTTTAAAATATTTTTATATATCTTTTATCATTATATAACAGTGTTGATTAAATTTATTTTATTCTTTGAGAAATAGTAATATTTTTTAGAATGTTGTAGTTATCAATTACCCCTGGCAGCCTGCCTCCCCTTCGTTGCCAAGACTGGAGGGGTAAGCAGGTCCTCTGCGTGCAGCGGGTTGCAGACTGACAGGAGGCAAACACTGCTCCTCTGTAGCTCTTGCGAGGCACTCTTGTGGCGTATAAGGCTACGCATCTTCTTGGAGGGCCATGGTTGTGGCAAGGCTAGAGCGTATTATGATGCTCGTGGTGCGTCAAGCCAAGGGGGTGGGGCCCTTCCGTTAGCCAGTGCCACAAGTGCGGAGGACGGATTTCCACTTTCCACCTTGGTGGCGGCTGGACACTCTTGTAGGCAGCTGGGTGAAGAGACACACATACACTCTCTCTCTCTCTCTCACACACGTGCACACACACACTCACGCTCAACTCGTGTGTCCGCTCAAGCAACAGGGCTATATGAATAAAATTTAANCACACACGTGCACACACACACTCACGCTCAACTCGTGTGTCCGCTCAAGCAACAGGGCTATATGAATAAAATTTAAAATGGCCAATACAACCAAATGGCTTGTGCTTACTGGGTAGGACCTTATTGATCCTATTCCCCACCATCGGGTATGGGACTGTAGTACAAACATGGCTGAAGGCCTGGGTGCATACAACTGTTACATTCCAGTAGTTAAAGTAAATTCTTGAGGTGGGATTTGCGATTTCAAATATTTTCACAGCCCGTAGCAGGGCTAGTGAAAAATTAATTATTTAAGTTTTGAGTATATTGAATCCTAGTCTTAAGGGATTAACAAATTTCACTGCGGAATCAAACTAATTTCGTTAGCAGTAACTGCGTTAGCAAAGCTGATTACNATTAACAAATTTCACTGCGGAATCAAACTAATTTCGTTAGCAGTAACTGCGTTAGCAAAGCTGATTACTAGTGTAAGAACCGTACAGGAACTCTTGCAGTGATGTTAAAAATTACTAAAGTGGTTGGCAACCCCTATCACACAAAAATTAGAAGCTGCTTCCGAAATACAAAGAAAAAAAATACAGTTATTTAGTTTTTCTTGAGGTCAACATCCATGGTAATTGTTTCTTGCTTCATAACAATTGGCTCAGTTAGCTAAGTTTAAGTTAGTGCAAAAAATTACAAATAAAAATAATATGTATGTTACATAAGAGATTAAACGTTAAAACAAGGTTTACAAAGGTTCGTCGGTTTAAAAGACGAGTNAAATAATATGTATGTTACATAAGAGATTAAACGTTAAAACAAGGTTTACAAAGGTTCGTCGGTTTAAAAGACGAGTTAACAACTCAATGTAAACAAGTAGTACATAGGTTACAGAAAGAGAGAGATTTACAACGTGGTTCTTAGCCGAATGCACTAGTGGTTTAACTTACTCAGCAAGTAAATACATTTGCTTAGGCAAAAGAAGTATTATCTACTCAAGAGATAAACCAAGTTTTAATGCCTGCATTCATCCTTGCGCGAGGTGCATTATCATATGTGTTCATACCGTATAATAATGTAAAAACAAAGTTTAGCGTGAGGCACATTATTACACACGTTCATTCAATATGATAACAAGATACTAGACAATAGGTTAGCTGGCCTAGGTGCAGCTGGCTTTCAGGCATTTCATTAGTCAGAGGTAAAAAAAACATTCAGGCTGGTGAAATACTTGCTTCTTTTACTCATATCTGGCTCATGGCTGTAACGACAACTGCCAGTTAGGCTGCTTACATCACTATACTTGCAACAACACAACGTAAGATTGGAACTGCAAACACTAATAGTACAAAAGCAAAAATGCTCTATAGACAAGCAGAAAACAACACATTTATATCTTCAAACTCCCTCGTGAGCCAGTGCACGTCTGAAAGCATAAGTGTGACCTTGGTTAGTCGGCTACAAGACAGAAAAGAAAGGCATGGCNCGTGAGCCAGTGCACGTCTGAAAGCATAAGTGTGACCTTGGTTAGTCGGCTACAAGACAGAAAAGAAAGGCATGGCTGATGTACGAAGGTTGATGTGCCAAGTCTGCTTTGATTCACTGGGGTTTTCTTCTGTATCACTTCCTACTCTGTGGNCGATGTACGAAGGTTGATGTGCCAAGTCTGCTTTGATTCACTGGGGTTTTCTTCTGTATCACTTCCTACTCTGTGGCTCACTAACTAAATTCTTACACGTCTATCCATCCTTAGTTCCTAGCCTAAACTCTCACACTCACTCGTTGTTGGGTGTGTGTACACAGCTAGGGGGAGGCTCTCAGCAGGTGAGATCTAGACGAAGCAGCAGCTCACACAGTCTGTAGTTAGAAGTGAGTGAGGAGTTATCAAAGTTACCTCACACCAAGTCTTTACCGTTAAGAGGAGCTGGCCAGCTGAAGGTGGGAGGACGGCGCCACAGCGTCTCGTAGCGACAGGGCCTCATTATGATGCCTGTGAGGCAAGCTCTCTACGCTGCAGGGGGATATATCTGGGCTCAGCTGATTGTGGAGACAGCACTGGGTCAAGGGGCCAGGGGTCAACGACATACAGCATGAACGTTTCTGCTATAGCTCTCAGCTAACTGGCTGGAGGGGAAGCACCCACTTTTCCTCTTGGAGGGTGGCTGGCTGGGTGGTTCCCCACCCCTGCAGTGGCTGGCACAGAGGGTGGAGTTGGCGCTGGAGGGGGCAGTGCGAGCTGCTCCTTGCGTGCTGATTGGCCTACTAGGGGTGGACTACAGAAATTTCTTCTCCCCCTGGTTGGCGCAAGGCCCGGCGAAGGTGGGTGCTGTAGTTCCGGCGGCGGCATGTAAGGAGAAGCAACCCATGGTAGGGGTGCAGCAGGGCTCAAGGCCGGTGCCGCTTCATCTGCCGGGGCACAAACGGCTACACACCTGTCCTCTGGTTAAACTTACGGTGCAAGTGGCGTGTCGTGCTGGGCTCCTTGTTCAATCTCTTGTCCTGTGGCTTGCTTTACGTGGGTAACATGTACCTATGCGTATGTTTCCACTCTCACCCTGTACCCACAGCATGTTTCCTCTTCTTTTGGCTACTAAATAAGAGCCTTCCCATTTAGGGTGAAACTGTGCATAAAAGTGAGTGGTCTTGCAGCTGAGAGGCTGGGTTTTCACTCACACTGCATCCCCTTCAGATGTTGTGTTAGCAGGCAGCTCTGCAGGTGCGGGGTACTTGCGCTTGATGTACCTGTCCTGGTTTTTGTGAGCCGCTTCTGCACGTTTTATACACTCTTTACTAATTTCCTCTTCTTGCGACACTTTACACAGCTCAGTTTACCAGTCCTACTCTTTGGGTCGCTGTAGTAGGCAGCCAAACAAAAGCTCACTGGGAGATGCACCTAGGGCCTCGTTTCTCTGCTGTCAAAGTGTGAAAAGAATTTTCGGTAAGTAGGTTTCCCACNACTGGGAGATGCACCTAGGGCCTCGTTTCTCTGCTGTCAAAGTGTGAAAAGAATTTTCGGTAAGTAGGTTTCCCACAGTGATAGTCTTGCATACAGATTGGAAGGTCCTTTTTGATTTCCTGGTTCCTTCTCTCCGTCGGGTTCCCTTGTGGATGATTGCTGGATGTCCTCCATGGCTGAACTCCGCACTTGCGCAGGTTTTTTCTAATGCAGTCCCTATGAATTGGGTCCTATTGTCAGTCAGTTAGGCAACGTGGGCAGTCAGTTAGGCAACGTGGGTATCTCCAGAGTGGGAAAAATTCCTTTTTCATGGTATCAATTATTGTCTTTGCGTCTGCTTTGGTGAGAGCGTAAGCTTCAACCCATTTTGAAAACAGATCAGCAGCTAATTCTACCGTAACGTAATTAGCATCTTGAACCTTTGGTAGGTCACGACTNACTGGGAGATGCACCTAGGGCCTCGTTTCTCTGCTGTCAAAGTGTGAAAAGAATTTTCGGTAAGTAGGTTTCCCACGTTGATAGTCTTGCATACAGATTGGAAGGTCCTTTTTGATTTCCTGGTTCCTTCTCTCTGTCGGGTTCCCTTGTGGATGATTGCTGGATGTCCTCCATGGCTGAACTCCGCACTTGCGCAGGCTTTTTCTAATGCAGTCCCTATGAATTGGGTCCTATTGTCAGTCAGTTAGGCAACGTGGGTATCTCCAGAGTGGGAAAAATTCCTTTTTCATGGTATCAATTATTGTCTTTGCGTCTGCTTTGGTGAGAGCGTAAGCTTCAATCCATTTTGAAAACAGATCAGCAGCTAATTCTACCGTAACGTAATTAGCATCTTGAACCTTTGGTAGGTCACGACTNTCCATTTTGAAAACAGATCAGCAGCTAATTCTACCGTAACGTAATTAGCATCTTGAACCTTTGGTAGGTCACGACTGATTGCAACAAACAAATTATGCTTCGACGGGTCGTTTGAGACTGCTTGCGCAAGATTGTAGGTGCGCTTAAGACGACCCTTGGCCAGGCGAAGATGCAAAAGCGCCGATAGTAATTCTACCATTTCGAGAAAATAATGACTGAATACAAATGAAAAACGGAGACAAGGGTGGGTGAAAACAGCCGCTAGCGAGAACAGAAACACTACCTTCATACCTTCCCATCTCACTAAAACAATCGCAACACGTGCACTCCAGTGGTGATAGCAAGCGTTGCACAGGATTATAAACAAAGAAAAGCCAGGCCACGTGCACCGAACTGCTAAGCCATGCAGAACCAAGTTGAGTGACAATTCATTGTTTCACAGTCAGCTGATCGCTAATGTAGGTTAGGTCTTGAATCTTAAACACACTAATTCCAGTTTACAACATGTTATTCACACAGTTCAAGAGTCCACGCAGNAGGTTAGGTCTTGAATCTTAAACACACTAATTCCAGTTTACAACATGTTATTCACACAGTTCAAGAGTCCACGCAGCTTTGATCAGCACGATTACAGCGCACACGATTGAGTCAAAATTAGATTACCAACAATAATGCCGGCACGAATCCGGGCGCGGAGGACCAAAAATGTTGCGTCAACAATGCAAATTGCGAATAAAACTATGAAAATAGCATAAGATTGCTCTTTTTAGCAATGATAAAAGCGAAAAACACGTAATACGAGCGATCTGCTTACCTAACAAGGCTACGATGCCATCTTGACTGTTGTTTCCTGCCTGGTTAAGAAACAGGCTGCCAACCTAGGCAGCCAGAAGTTCCCTGCTGTATGCAGGGTTGCCAACAATCCATTAAAAAATAGGCCTATTTCACATCCACAGGACATTATGTACACTCTATGCACTCCAAACACGAGGCTAGATCGTATTATGACGATGCCTGTGTGCCTCAGGATTTCTTCTCAGTTGCTGGTGTTTTCTTTGAAAAATGCCTTCATACCAGATGCAGAGGATGTTGTGGTGTTTCTGGTCTTCCTTGGGATGAAGAGATGGCCAGTGGCCCAAATTTTTCACATATCTGCAGGACGATTGTCGTTTTGTATTGCAGAGGAGAATATTTACCTTCAACCTTACAGTACACGACATAGGTCTTCCAAANAAAAGCGAAAAACACGTAATACGAGCGATCTGCTTACCTAACAAGGCTACGATGCCATCTTGACTGTTGTTTCCTGGTTGAGAAACAGGCTGCCAACCTAGGCAGCCAGAAGTTCCCTGTGCTGTATGCAGGGTTGCCAACAATCCATTAAAAAATAGGCCTATTTCACGTCCACAGTACATTATGTACACTCTATGCACTCCAAACATGAGACTAGATCGTATTATGACAAGGCCTGTGGTGCCTCAGGCTTTCTTCTCAGTTGCTGGTGTTTTCTTTGAAAATGCCTTCATACCAGACGCAGAGGATGTTGTGGTGTTTCTGGTCTTCCTTGGGATGAAGAGACGGCCAGTGGGCCAAATTTTTCACATATCTTCTGGACGATTGTCGTTTTGTATTGCAGAGGAGAATATTTACCTTCAACCTTACAGTACACGACATAGGTCTTCCAAAAGGAATAACATCTTCTAATAGTATTTTTATGACATATCCTGGGAAGTGTATAATTTGATTAGATGCTGATCAATCAAATTAATGTCTCCCATTGTATTATCATAGTTACCATTGGTTTCATTACAGTTTTAGCACCAGATTTTATGTCAAATTGCATTGTGGATGGTGCTCAGAAAGATTAAATCCTTTTTGTCTATCCACCTCTTTCCCCCTCTGAATAATTATTTCATCACTTTTTAGTTTTTTCATCTTCATTTCAATAGGCATTCCATTTCTGTTCATCTTTACTGTGCCACAAGTTTTCGTTGTATTATGAGCAATTAGAATATAAGTTGTGATGTTTATAAATTGTCTGTGGTATGACAGTTTGTCCTTTATCCAAATACAAGAATGTCTCCCGTAGTAGNTCTTATTATGAGCAATTAGAATATAAGTTGTGATGTTTATAAATTGTCTGTGGTATGACAGTTTGTCCTTTATCCAAATACAAGAATGTCTCCCGTAGTAGTGGAATTAAGTTGGTTTTACTCTCCTGCTTGCTTGTTTCGGGTTTGATCAGCAAATATATATTTTTTCAAAAACTATAATTTAAAGTAAACCGTTATTGAANATACAAGAATGTCTCCCTTAGTAGTGGAATTAAGTTGGTTTTACTCTCCTGCTTGCTTGTTTCGGGTTTGATCAGCAAATATATATTTTTTCAAAAACTATAATTTAAAGTAAACCGTTATTGAACAATTTGGAGTATTTTAACAATTCACTACTTTCATATTTTTCAAAGCGAGTTTACAGAATACCTGGGAATGGATTTCTTGGTGGTGGACAAAGTTGTTTTGTAACGTGTATCTCTCAACGTTGTTGCAAAGCCAACCATTCAACAGAATTACCAGGATCTAAACTGCATACACTCTTCTGAAAAAGAGGATTTGCTGCAAGTTTTAATTTCTGCTTCAGTGTCATCATTATCTATTTTTTAGAAGAGCTAAATACCTACAGNTGCACTCTTCTGAAAAAGAGGATTTGCTGCAAGTTTTCATTTCTGCTTCAGTGTCATCATTATCTATTTTTTAGAAGAGCTAAATACCTACAGCAGTCAAAAACTGCAATTTCACATAAACAGCAGGTTTTGTACTAAACAGTATAGTATTAGTGAGGTTACACTACACCACATTGAGTGGAGGTTTAGTTCAGTGATGGGTATCACTGTTTTATTTGTNATAGTATTAGTGAGGTTACACTACACCACATTGAGTGGAGGTTTAGTTCAGTGATGGGTATCACTGTTTTATTTGTTGTTTTGTAATGGCCATTGTACAGTTTTGTAAATAAAAATGTTTATTGGTATATTATTTTCTTAAAAATATGTATTCTTTTAATAAAAGTCTTATGTATTTTACCTTACATAGCATATTTGGTAATCCTACATGTGGAACGGATAGCATTGATCTCACATGTTANGGCTTATGTATTTTACCTTACATAGCATATTTGGTAATCCTACATGTGGAACGGATAGCATTGATCTCACATGTTACCTTTGAATGTAATCTAAAGTCAGTATTAGAGGTTTGTTGCATTGTAGGGTGTGGGGGGTGTGTTGTTGATGGAGTNCCTTTGAATGTAATCTAAAGTCAGTATTAGAGGTTTGTTGCATTGTAGGGTGTGGGGGGTGTGTTGTTGATGGAGTGCGTGGTGTGGGTTCAGCAATGTCGCCAACGCCGCCCAGCCAGTTTGCGCAGCAGGTGAACGCAGGGTACGAGATCCCGGCTCGTCTGCGCACTCTCCACAACCTGGTGATCCAGTACGCGAGCCAGGGCAGGTATGAGGTGGCAGTGCCGCTCTGCAAGCAGGCTCTCGAGGACCTGGAGAAGACGAGCGGCCATGACCACCCGGACGTCGCCACCATGCTCAACATCCTGGCGCTCGTCTACAGGTGCCACTCTTTGTTCTNAGCGGCCATGACCACCCGGACGTCGCCACCATGCTCAACATCCTGGCGCTCGTCTACAGGTGCCACTCTTTGTTCTTACACTTTACATCTCAATTATAACATTAGTGTTGAACTGTTTTAATGGGCAAAAGCACTTCCAAGTCATGCATGTTCAAAAATCCTCCCGTCGCTTCCCTGGTGAACACACTGCCCGATAGATAATCTCTCTGTGCACTCTCAGCATTGAGTGCATCCGGGACATTCAAAATTTGACTTGCATTTGGTGTCATATTATTTTCATTTTTTAGAGGGTTTGAAGGTCGGCTTGCCTTTGGTGTTGGATTACAATCAATTATTATATATGGTATTTTGAGATGTTATATTCTTTATCTAAACAAGTTAAGGTGACATTTTTTAAATGTATTATTATTGAGTTTATTAGCTAAACTTTATTCACAGATAATGTACAGCTCTAATTATACTAAAATCAAGTCTAATAAGGTCAAAAGTTATATTTTATTGATGTACATTTCAGAACCATCATCTACTGAAATCCTGCATTCTTTGCTATGAAATCTAATAGCTAAGGATTTTGGTAACTGCATCTTGTTGGTGTGTTTTGGAAATCTCTTTTTCACTATTGTGTCTAATAAGTTTTTTTTTTTTTCGAGCAATAGACAAATTTATAAAACCCCTAAGATTAGCACTTATACAAGATACTGTCTGTGGTAACTCCAAATTCAGATTGTAGGCATAACAATGCATGAATATGGTGTGAAGAATCATTTGTCTTACTTTTGATTGCACACCATTCAAATGTTCGGCCATGACGGCTGCTCCATTGTATGTCCACCTGTCCATTTTCTCTTTACATTCAAATCCAAGATGCATTATAGCAAATTTTGCTAGGGTGTCCGACAACCTGTCATCACCGATGTCAGTAAACTGTGTGAATTTCTCACAGATCTGTACCTTGTACACACATCTGAATACAGTAGATAATTGTGAAAAAGTTGACATAGGATGTTTTATCAAGTAAAATAGCAACAAATGCTGCTGCATTTAATTTTTTTTTCTGAGCATAATGCCATGAAAGCTGTGAATTAAATCATTTTGAACTAGCGAGGATAATCCGGTGAATGCAGAGCCCGTACACAAGTGTACTCTCACTTTGTAATCGTACTCGGGCAACAAATTAACTCCACATAATTCCCTTGATTGTCTCTCACCTTTCCTGATCCATTTCATTGAGTTTTATAAAATATTTTGCACATTTCTGTTTATCCAGTTGCAAATCAAGCCTACTTTTACCAAACATGGATATGAGAATCGGATTTTTCATCAGGATGCCCAGAGATCGGGAAATGTATAAAAAGCAGGAAATGCGTGGGAAGTGTAAGGGAGTTTTTCTGAATTGTGGGAATTGTTCTGGGTACTGGAATATCTCTTAGAACTTCAGAATCTGCACCAAGGGAACGTCCCAGTAAAGAATCTGCACCGCCTTTAAAAGTTGGAATTCCACAGCACGTTGCTAATAACTGCATCAAGTTCATTCAGAGAGAAAGGTAGGAAATAATAAAAGGCATGTCCATGGAGCTGCCTGCTGTGAAGGACAGGGGTGGCAGGGATTGGTTTATTGTGACAGGGAGGTGGTGGTTTAGGAATGCCAGTCTTCTTCGCACTACGGCCTTAGCCAGACTGCCTCTGCTGGCCTAGTTGTACACTGCAAATTTTTTGTAACTAATTTTTGTGCATATGCATTGTCGCAGTTTTATAACAGCGTAATTCAACTGCTTATACGCTAGTTTATGTTGCATCTTCGGCAGATGCCTGACTTGCTGAAGAAGTGAAGTAGAGGATTCTGTTGTAATTATACAATGCAACAAATCGTATTAATTTGGTGCCATATGATGATACGTACTTTAAATGTGATTTTTAATGTTTGCCCAACGTCAATTGATAAATACCTCCAACCTTCCACATCACATTTGGTTATACATTTTTGTATTAATCATATGTAAAATGACCATAAAGTACAATAATTTCACAGGCGCATGCGAGTGTACACAATAAGGTAAAACATTCATATTGCCTGTTGTAGAAGTGGACCTTAAAGTGAACTGGGGAGCATTAATAGTAGTCTGTTAACCTGTTATGTCACATACGGAGTCATACAAGAACAGGCCGTATCTTCTCTAGGAATGAAAGGGGTTGGAAAGTACGTGCATGTTCTCGACTTCTTATAACTGCAGCATATAACACAATTAAAATTACGCACAAAACTATTAAACAATTCGTAAAATGTAAATTTTCTATAATCGTACATTGTCAATAATTACCATGAATCCAAAATTATGATACGAAAACCAGGAATTTCTGCAAATGTGGTGAAGCTGAGCCTTAAGCAGGAAAATGTTATGAGAGGGGATGTTATAACAGGGTTTCGCTGTATATTTGTGGTATACAAGTTATTAAAAAAACTGTTTGACATGTTACTGCTAGGATGATTTTTGAAAGGTTTGTTTTAAAACCCATAACTTCCTCTAAAATTCAATTCCTCTTTTTTCAAGATGTGACCATGTCGGGAAAAGCACGGTTTGGGTGCTGTGGGGCTTGGTACATGGCCACCACAGTCACCAGATCAGACACACCCGACTATTTTCCTCGGAGTGCTGTGGTGGATATGGTGTATGAGACTCCTATACCATCAGAGAAAGACCTATCGCACAATTCCATGCATGATTGAACTACTTAGCACACAACCACGTGTGTTTGACCATGTGCATCAATCTCTGCACTGCTGTAGGCTCTGTAATCAGCGAGGGGTCCACAACTCGAACCCCTGTTGTAATTTACTGCCCTACGTGATGCTCTTGTTGGGTTGGTGGTGGTTTTGTGACGTTTGTGGAGCGTACATCTGTCGTCATGTCAGAAGTATTGTCGAAGTTCGGCGCCCTGCAGCACCCAAACAATACTTCTCTGGACCTAGGCCCTAGCTTGAAAAATGATAGGTTTGCCGTCCCGCACAACATACTAAGAATTGCCTGTGTTGTTTTGAATCACCTGATGTGTACACATCTATACGTGTGCGCCAATGTGTGGTTCCCGAGTTATTGGACCAACCTTCCTTGTTGCTGCCGTGTACCTAATGTTGTGGCTCAGATAATCACTGCATGCTAACTGTCAATTTTCATTTGTCCTGAAAACATACTGATTTTTACTTATCACGATTACATATAAGGTATTTACACAAGTGGATACATTTTTCCACGTGAAGTTTTGAATTTTGTAACATGTTATAATGAATGCTGCTAATGCCAGTACAGGAATATGCACATGAATTAGTACACATGTACACACATTTTGAACACACCCTGGTATTTTTTATTTCCAAAACACGATTGGCTGGTAAGTGAAAATGGAGGAATTTATCCTCATACTCCAGTATAGCCAAGGTCGTCATAGGTATATTCTGGGAGAAAAATTATTTACAAAAATTGTTTTGTCATCAGAATTGAGAGTTAGAAAATAGTCTTGTAATTTTTGTTTGGTCAGACATAAAGTTAAAGTAATTTTTTCAGTATTTCCAATGTTTGTAATGTCCTTATCTCTGCATTTTTTTGACTGTCATGTGTTATATGTCTGTTTATAACATTAATTAATTAATTTCTTAATTTTTGTTTGCGCAGAGACCAGAACAAGTACAAGGAAGCGGCCAATCTTTTGAACGACGCGCTCGCTATCAGAGAGAAAACACTCGGTGAAAATCACCCTGCGGTAAGTTGAACTGTTGAAGCGTACCATTCAGAACTTGCATATTTAAATGTCTAAGATACTGTTCATTCTGAAATTTATCACCACCACTGCAATGGATCTTTACCAAAAGTTGCAGTGTTTTGTAAATTAATATGGTTGGTAGTAAACCCCAAGTCCCTTCTGGTCAACAGCATAGATTAGTTAGGGTCAGTTGTTATCATAGCTACGTAGCATTTTTCTGCTCTTGTTTAGTTTAGCCCTAGGTCTCCTTCGCCCGGTTTTAACGTAGTCGTCTTCCACCGGTTACGGTTCATTGATAGCTAGGAGATAGTACGGGCCACCGTGTCTGTTCCTCTGGGGAATAAACAAGTCTTCTTACCTAACCCAGTGTACTTATTGTAGGGCGATTGTGACTTGCTAACCGTGCGCACGTATGTAGTAAAACATAACTCACTAGACGGCCACCCCAATATCCAACAGAGTACTCGACTGAAGTTAGCTAACCTTAGTCTTTCAGTGTCTGCCATGAAATTAAACAAAAGCAAAAGGTGAAAATAATATGTGCATTGGACTCGTATCATTTATTTACAAACATTTGTCTCATCATTCACAGAACGACTACTTATGTTTTACATTGAGGATAATATTTTAGTTTTGACGGTAATCTGTGTTCATATCTGCAGTTATGAGGAATAATTGTAACCGGAACACTCCTTTTTTAGATTATTGTTTAGTAAATGCATAACATTTTATTTTTTTGGAAATTGTAATCTAAACATTTTGTTAGGCAGATTGGCGACTTGGTTTTTATGTTAATTTTGATGTTAATGTGTGTTCATATCAACAGTTCTGACTAATAATTCTAATCTGAACTCTCCTACATTTTGAAATATTATTTCATGAATTCCTAGCAAATTCTAAACAAACTCTCTTGTCATGCATGGCATCTTAGGAAGATTTGGGGTCCCATTTTTATTGTAAGTTTTGACTGCAGTCTGTGTTCATATCAGCAGTTTTCAGGTTCTCCTGGTCTTGTAAGTATTGATGTACTATGCCCCTATCGAACACAGGAAAATAATCCTAATTTTCCTTCCTCCTCTTACTGTATCATAAAAAATTTAACTTCAGAATTTTTTTATATGTGAAAGACATTTAGTATTATCTTTGTGGCTATACAACCTAGGAATATTGGTTTCCTATTATTGAATTGCTGGAAAAGAGCTCAATAAAACAAGTTGGTATGTAACATTTTATTTGTACAAAGTTTTCGCCATGCCTGTTTTAATAACCTTAACATATAATAAAAAATCTGTGTTTGGATATGAACTTGTAACTATGTAATACGTACATTTGTTCACAGCCGTGTCAAAAAAAAANCGTACATTTGTTCACAGCCGTGTCAAAAAAAAATAGTCTTTATTCTTCCTTTCAGTGCAGTGGTTTTATTATTGTTGTTTTTGACAAAGAGGCTCTCTAGCCTAGGCAACTCTGGCACGTGACTTGAGTAAACATTGGCGACCTTAATGGAAGGAGTGGACAGTCTTTGTTAGTGANGGCGCATGCAAGTGTACACAATAAGGTAAAACATTCATATTGCCTGTTGTAGAAGTGGACCTTAAAGTGAACTGGGAAGCATTATTAGTAGTCTGTTAACCTGTTATGTCACATACGAAGTCATACAAGAACAGGCCGTATCTTCTCTAGGAATGAAAGGGGTTGGAAAGTACGTGCATGTTCTCGACTTCTTATAACTGCAGCATATAACACAATTAAAATTACGCACAAAACTATTAAACAACTCGTAAAATGTAATTTTTCTATAACCGTACATTGTCAATAATTACCATGAATCCAAAATTATGATGCGAAAACCAAGAATTTCTGCAAATGTGGTGAAGCTGAGCCTTAAGCAGGAAAATGTTGTGAGAGGGGATGTTATAACAGGGTTTCACTGTATATTTGTGGTATACAAGTTATTAAAAAAACAGTTTGACATGTTACTGCTAGGATGAGTTTTGAAAGGTTTGTTTTAAAACCCATAACTTCCTCTAAAATTCAATTCCTCTTTTTTCAAGATGTGACCATGTCGGGAAAAGTACGGTTTGGGTGCTGGNTCAAGATGTGACCATGTCGGGAAAAGTACGGTTTGGGTGCTGTGGGGCTTGGTACATGGCCACCACAGTCACCAGATCAGACACACCCGACTATTTTCCTCGGAGTGCTGTGGTGGATATGGTGTATGAGACTCCTATACCATCAGAGAAAGACCTATCGCACAATTCCATGCATGATTGAACTACTTAGCACACAACCACGTGTGTTTGACCATGTGCATCAATCTCTGCACTGCTGTAGGCTCTGTAATCAGTGAGGGGTCCACAACTCGAACCCCTGTTGCAATTTACTGCCCTACGTGATGCTCTTGTTGGGTTGGTGGTGGTTTTGTGACGTTTGTGGAGCGTACATCTGTCGTCATGTCAGGAGTATTGTCGAAGTTCGGCGCCCTGCAGCGCCCAAACAATACTTCTCTGGACCTAGGCCCTAGCTTGAAAAATGATAGGTTTGCCGTCCCGCACAACAGACTAAGAATTGCCTGTGTTGTTTTGAATCACCTGATGTGTACGCATCTATACGTGTGCGCCAATGTGTGGTTCCTGAGTTATTGGACCAACCTTCCTTGTTGCCTTGTACCTAATGTTGTGGCTCAGATAATCACTGCATGCTAACTGTCAATTTTCATTTGTCCTGAAAACATACTGATTTTTACTTATCACGATTACATATAAGGTATTTACACAAGTGGATACATTTTTCCACGTGAAGTTTTGAATTTTGTAACATGTTATAATGAATGCTGCTAATGCCAGTGCAAGAATATGCACATGTATTAGTACACATGTACACACATTTTGAACACACCCTGGTATTTTTTATTTCCAAAACATGATTGGCTGGTAAGTGAAAATGGAGGAATTTATCCTCATACTCCAGTATAGCCAAGGTCGTCATAGGTATATTCTGGGAGAAAAATTATTTACAAAAATTGTTTTGTCATCAGAATTGAGAGTTAGAAAATAGTCTTGTAATTTTTGTTTGGTCAGACTTAAAGTTAAAGTAATTTTTTCAGTATTTCCAATGTTTGTAATGTCCTTATCTCTGCATTTTTTTGACTGTCATGTGTTATATGTCTGTTTATAACATTAATTAATTAATTTCTTAATTTTTGTTTGCGCAGAGACCAGAACAAGTACAAGGAAGCGGCCAATCTTTTGAACGACGCGCTCGCTATCAGAGAGAAAACACTCGGTGAAAATCACCCGGCGGTAAGTTGAACTGTTGAAGCGTACCATTCAGAACTTGCATATTTAAATGTCTAAGATACTGTTCATTCTGAAATTTATCACCACCACTGCAATGGATCTTTACCAAAAGTTGCAGTGTTTTGTAAATTAATATGGTTGGTAGTGAACCCCAAGTCCCTTCTGGTCAACAGCATAGATTAGTTAGGGTCAGTTGTTATCGTAGCTACGTAGCATTTTTCTGCTCTTGTTTAGTTTAGCCCCAGGTCTCCTTCGCCCGGTTTTAACGTAGTCGTCTTCCACCGGTTACGGTTCATTGATAGCTAGGAGATAGTACGGGCCACCGTGTCTGTTCCTCTGGGGAATAAACAAGTCTTCTTACCTAACCCAGTGTACTTATTGTAGGGCGATTGTGACTTGCTAACCGTGCGCACGTATGTAGTAAAACATAACTCACTAGACGGCCATCCCAATATCCAACAGAGTACTCGACTGAAGTTAGCTAACCTTAGTCTTTCAGTGTCTGTCATGAAATTAAACAAAAGCAAAAGGTGAAAATAATATGTGCATTGGACTCGTATCATTTATTTACAAACATTTGTCTCATCATTCACAGAACGGCTACTTATGTTTTACATTGAGGATAATATTTGAGTTTTGACGGTAATCTGTGTTCATATCTGCAGTTATGAGGAATAATTGTAACCGGAACACTCCTTTTTTAGATTATTGTTTAGTAAATGCATAACATTTTATTTTTTTGGAAATTGTAATCTAAACATCTTGTTAGGCAGATTGGCGGCTTGGTTTTTATGTTAATTTTGATGTTAATGTGTGTTCATATCAACAGTTCTGATAAATAATTCTAATCTGAACTCTCCTACATTTTGAAATATTATTTCATGAATTCCTAGCAAATTCTAAACAAACTCTCTTGTCATGCATGGCATCTTAGGAAGATTTGGGGTCCCATTTTTATGTAAGTTTTGACTGCAGTCTGTGTTCATATCAGCAGTTTTCAGGTTCTCCTGGTCTTGTAAATATTGATTTACTATGCCCTATCAAACACAGGAAAATAATCCTAATTTTCCTTCCTCCTCTTACTGTATCATTAAAAATTTAACTTCAGAATTTTTTTATATGTGAAAGACATTTAGTATCATCTTTGTGGCTATACAACCTAGGAATATTGGTTTCCTATTATTGAATTGCTGGAAAAGAGCTCAATAAAACAAGTTGGTATGTAACATTTTATTTGTACAAAGTTTTCGCCATGCCTGTTTTAATAACCTTAACATATAATAAAAAATCTGTGTTTGGATATGAACTTGTAACTATGTAATACATTTGTTCACAGCCGTGTCAAATAGATATAGTCTTTATTCTTCCTTTCAGTAGTTCAGTCCACTGTTTTTATTATTGTTGTTTTTGACAAAGAGGCTCTCTAGGCTAGGCAACTCTGGCACGTGACTTGAGTGAACATTGGCGACCTTAATGGAAGGAGTGGACAGTCTTTGTTAGTGAGTGGTGTCTAATTTAGATCCTTCCCTCTTCCGAGTCCTACAGTAGTGGCCTATTTATTACTTTTAATGGTTGTATTAATTAACCAAATTTTTTATGGTTCCCCAAAAATAGGTGTTGCATACAATTTGATACACAAACTGAAGGNGTTGTATTAATTAACCAAATTTTTTATGGTTCCCCAAAAATAGGTGTTGCATACAATTTGATACACAAACTGAAGGACCAACGAAAGACTAAACAACCCCATAGTTGTTGTGTCCACGTCCTTAATTATGTACAACACACGAGCATGCACGACCCATTTATGGCGTCCCATCTTGTTGCGACTGTCTGATTTTAGTACAAGAACAGTAGCTCAAGATTTGTTCACTAACACAACTATTTACACAGAACATTCCGCCCACCTTGTTATCGTGGGCTAACTACATAAGGTTAGGCACTTTCTCTATACTTGGCAGACCTAGAGCTGCAGGTCAGCAGCTGGAGAGCTGTCCTCAGCAATGGGCAGCAGACACAACTTGACCATTGGACGTTGCAGCATCCCAGTGGTGGTCCTCACAGTAGCCACTCTAGGAGTGCCATCTGTTCCTGGATGAAGATTAGTGATGCAGGCCAACTGCCATGTGAGAGGATTATCCTCCTTGATCAGCACTAACTACTCAGTCTTATTGTCCACTTGCTCCCTTGTTGTAGGGTGAACAGATACTCTTTCTACCAATTTCTCTTGCGTTAAGTGTTGCACCAGCTGCCATCAGTGTAGTCTATTTAAGTTCAGTAGGGTCAGATCAGGTTCTGGAAGTGTAGTTAGGGGCTGAAAAACCAAGAAGTGAGCAGGAGTGAGGGCCTCCAGTTCAAATGGATTTGGGTTCGTTTCACACAATGGTCCGTGAGTTTAGCATAGCTTCAATTCTGGTCAGAACCGTGGAGAGCTCCTCATACGACAGGTGTCTCGTAACTGACTATGTGGCTGCTTCCTATAACGCTCCAAAATGTGGGGCTGCAGGTGTGTTAAAATGCCAGGTAATGTCTTCATGGGTAGGTACACTGATCACTCCAGCTGGAAACTCAGAGGATTGGATAAAGTGATGCAATGCTGCCAATTTTCGTTAAACCCCAACAAAATTGTGCCCACAATCACTGTAGAGGCAAGTTGGGCGGCCCCGTCGCGAGGTAGTGATAAAGTGCAACTATGCTTCTGTAGACATATCAGAATCAAGTTCAAGATGAAGCGCCTTGGTTGCCATGCATACAAACAAACGAAGGTGGGCCTTTGTGGACTTGCAACCCCGAGCTCGGTGCATAGTGACTGGGAAGGGACCACGATAGTTCAAACCATTGAGATCAAAGGGCCTTACTTGCAGAACACGGAGTGCAGGTAGCTCTCCCATTGCAGGACAGCTGGGCGTGGGGTTAGTGCAGAAACATGCCAGACACTGGTGCAACACCTCCCATACTATTGAGCTNGTGCAGGACAGCTGGGCGTGGGGTTAGTGCAGAAACATGCCAGACACTGGTGCAACACCTCCCATACTATTGAGCTAGCAGAGAGAATCCAGAATGCTTGACAATGAATGGCTTGGAGTGCATGAGGACCAGGATGCAAGTGCACAATATGATAATACTGTAGGGTGTTGAATGTGATAGGGACCATCAGAATGACTGAGCCTGCTGCCCACCCTGAGCATTCTGGCTGAATAAATTAATTGGTTCAGCTTGGGAAGTGTTTTGAGAACATGGCCGATGGTCTTCAAGACAACGTTTGTCCTCGGCAAATGTCTGTTGTACCATCTTGACACAGGCCAAGAGAGCAGCCCTCGATCCCAGCACATTCAAAACCCTTCTACTATATTTATGTATGAACCGTAGACAATAGGCCATCACATGTTGTAATTTAGTGAAAGNACATTCAAAACCCTTCTACTATATTTATGTATGAACCGTAGACAATAGGCCATCACATGTTGTAATTTAGTGAAAGTTACATAACATAACTAACCACCTCTGCCTTGCGCTTCATACTGATAGCCTCTTCGGAAACTATGGTTGGCTACACAGGAGTATTGACGTTGGTATCGCAAGGAGTTGTCAACCGTGCAGGCCCATCCTACCAAAGGGAGTATTGAATTAGTTGGGCTTGTTACAGACCCCTGGAAGCACAGTCTGCAGGGTTCTCTTCTGATCGAACATGCCACCACCAGGAGGGAGGTGGTAACTTTTGAATTTGAGTTACACGGTTAGCTACAAAGGTCTTTCACTTATGGGGTGAGGATGTGATCCAATGCAAGGTAGCAGTAGAGTTGGACCATGCACACACCTGGTTTATAGAAATATGCTTTTGGTACACTGCAAGCACATACTCAAGAAGTTTGGCCAGCATCAATACTNACACACCTGGTTTATAGAAATATGCTTTTGGTACACTGCAAGCACATACTCAAGAAGTTTGGCCAGCATCAATACTGCACACAGCTCCAATTGTGGAATGGACAGTTTCTTCACAGGAGCCACAGGAGTCAGGATGTTGCAAATCTTTCTCAGGAAGTCCTAACAAAACTTACCTTCAATTGCTGGTGAACTTTGTCAACTTGAAACCACCACATTTCAATAATTCCAACAATTCTTTTTGCAGCTTAACTGCCTCAACAATTGTATTGACCTCAGTAAATACATCATCTACGTATACATCTGTTTTGAAAGCACAAGCTAACTGCAGCTCTCTCCATGAGCAGCAAGCTGATGCAGTAAGCGTATGGCTAAGTAGGGAGATGCTGCACTCCGTAAGTTACAGTTGTTAATCTGTAGTCTTCAACAGGATCCTCAGGTGACCACCTCCAAACAATGCGCTGGTAATCTTGGTGAGATTGGTGAACTGCAATTTGCCGGTACATCTGCTTTATGTCACCAGTGAAGACAACTGGATGACAGCGAAAGCTCAGTAAAGTTATATTATGTCTGTCTGTAACTTAGGAGTTGGGAGGAGCATATCATTGAGACTAACACCTCTGCTAGCTTTTGCTNTTATATTATGTCTGTCTGTAACTTAGGAGTTGGGAGGAGCATATCATTGAGACTAACACCTCTGCTAGCTTTTGCTGAGCCATTGAAGACGGCACAAAGTTTTTTTGTGGTATTATCAGGTTTACTAACACTATGATGAGGAAAGTAGTACACATGACAACCAGGAGTGGGAGAATCAACTAATTCCATATGGTCACTGTCCAAATAATTATACATAAAAGCCACATAGTCGTCACGGAGATTAGGCTGTTTTCTCAGACTGCGCTCCAGGGATTCAAGACATCGCACGGNCGCAGCATGCACGACAGCACGACCCAACACGCAGCATGCACGACAGCACGACCCAACACGCAGCATGCACGACAGCACGACCCAACACGCAGCATGCACGACAGCACGACCCAACACGCAGCATGCACGACAGCACGACCCAACACGCAGCATGCACGACAGCACGACCCAACACGCAGCATGCACGACAGCACGACCCAACACGCAGCATGCACGACAGCACGACCCAACACGCAGCATGCACGACAGCACGACCCAACACGCAGCATGCACGACAGCACGACCCAACACGCAGCATGCACGACAGCACGACCCAACACGCAGCATGCACGACAGCACGACCCAACACGCAGCATGCACGACAGCACGACCCAACACGCAGCATGCACGACAGCACGACCCAACACGCAGCATGCACGACAGCACGACCCAACACGCAGCATGCACGACAGCACGACCCAACACGCAGCATGCACGACAGCACGACCCAACACGCAGCATGCACGACAGCACGACCCAACACGCAGCATGCACGACAGCACGACCCAACACGCAGCATGCACGACAGCACGACCCAACACGCAGCATGCACGACAGCACGACCCAACACGCAGCATGCACGACAGCACGACCCAACACGCAGCATGCACGACAGCACGACCCAACACGCAGCATGCACGACAGCACGACCCAACACGCAGCATGCACGACAGCACGACCCAACACGCAGCATGCACGACAGCACGACCCAACACGCAGCATGCACGACAGCACGACCCAACACGCAGCATGCACGACAGCACGACCCAACACGCAGCATGCACGACAGCACGACCCAACACGCAGCATGCACGACAGCACGACCCAACACGCAGCATGCACGACAGCACGACCCAACACGCAGCATGCACGACAGCACGACCCAACACGCAGCATGCACGACAGCACGACCCAACACGCAGCATGCACGACAGCACGACCCAACACGCAGCATGCACGACAGCACGACCCAACACGCAGCATGCACGACAGCACGACCCAACACGCAGCATGCACGACAGCACGACCCAACACGCAGCATGCACGACAGCACGACCCAACACGCAGCATGCACGACAGCACGACCCAACACGCAGCATGCACGACAGCACGACCCAACACGCAGCATGCACGACAGCACGACCCAACACGCAGCATGCACGACAGCACGACCCAACACGCAGCATGCACGACAGCACGACCCAACACGCAGCATGCACGACAGCACGACCCAACACGCAGCATGCACGACAGCACGACCCAACACGCAGCATGCACGACAGCACGACCCAACACGCAGCATGCACGACAGCACGACCCAACACGCAGCATGCACGACAGCACGACCCAACACGCAGCATGCACGACAGCACGACCCAACACGCAGCATGCACGACAGCACGACCCAACACGCAGCATGCACGACAGCACGACCCAACACGCAGCATGCACGACAGCACGACCCAACACGCAGCATGCACGACAGCACGACCCAACACGCAGCATGCACGACAGCACGACCCAACACACGAGCATGCACGACAGCACAACCCAACACACAAGCATGCACGACAGCATGACCCGGTCATGGCTACCATCTTGCTGCAACTGTCTTTTTAGTATAAGAACAGTACAAGTCACTGTAGCTCAAGATTTGTTCACTAACACAACTATTTACACAGAACAATTGGTGTTATTTTGAGTTGGTAATTACTCCTGAGGTTATTGTGTCGAGAGTTGACTACTTGCTTACAAAAAAATTTTAGGAATCTTCTTTTAATTTATGCATTAAAGAATGAAACCAGTAAATGGTGCTGTAAGTACATTTATCTACTATTCATTGTTTTCTTAGAAGCCATAATATATATATACATAGACACAGACACACACACACACACGCACGCGCACGCGCGCGCACACACACACACACACACACAGAGAGAGAGATAGAGAGAGAGAGAGAGAGAGAGAGAGAGAGATTCTGTTTTATATAACATATAACTTCAGTAAAATTTGAAAGACGTTCTGACTAACCTACACAATATATAAACAGTGAACGCCCCCATTTGCAAAGTACTGTGTCAGCTGATGGTTGTTGCGGGATTCGTGTTTTGTTGGTGGTCTTTGCGGTGATTGTAGAAGAAAATAGTACTCTGCATTAAAAATTATAATGCAGAAATTTAATGATGATTACAACATTTAAGGTTAAAATTGTGCTCATAGATAGATGTACAATTTTTCTGAGTTATAGAGCAAAGGTTTTAAAAAGATGTAGAAATATTATAGTAGAGTATGCGAACATTAGTTATGAGAATGGTCTCCACCAATCTCCCTTGTCTATGGTCTCCACCCACTCGGTGAAATGCCATAGCCATTGAGATCTGCCTGTCGTTATTTATCTATATACGAGAATTCCTTGCTGGTGGTGTCTGAATATTATATATGTATGCTGTTAATTACTTTTGTATTTGCGTATTTCATTGAGCGTAGTTCGTCGTAGGTGCCTTTTTTAGAACAGCCTCCTCAGTGAAATGAATTATCGACACGTGTCTGCCGCTTTGTTGTGTGCTGTGGTCCGTCATGTTCTTCGATCATCGTGAAGCGTTAGCGAAAAAGTATTTACTTTGTGGATTTTATATTTGTGGGTTTCTAGAAATAGCTCAAGTGTTTTGTTAATTAAGTCGGCAAATAAATTATTTTTTTATCAGTGACCAAGAAATGTGATTTTGTGAAGTAATCATCCAGAGCTTGCCACGTGTTTAGGATCAGTAAGTTTGTGTGTTTTGTAAATAATGTTTTCTTAAATGGTTGTTAGAATATTGTAAATATATTTGGCCGTTTAAAAAACCGTGTTTTACCATAATAAATTTTATTGAAACCAAAATTATTTTTACATATGAAGTTGAATTTTTTGAAAATGTTTACGTTGTGCATTTCGCACATCTGTATCAACAGTGACGTATTTATTGCGTGTTGTCCTTGCGGAAGGTTTTGAAATGTACTTGGCCTAAACAAACGCCCTTTTAGTGTATTTCATGAGATATTAAAAAATGCAACAACTTTTATGCATTGAGTATTTCTCTCATCTGTACAAACAGTAACACATTTTTGCGTCGTTTAGTTATTTCTATAAAGTTAAAACTTTAGAGTTATAGTAATTTGAATGTTATTTCCGCACGAACAAAATTTTCCATCACATCATCAAAACAATGTAAGTTCCAATTGCCACTCCCGCATAAGAAGAACCCCAAACAGTTACGTCTCACGAAAGACTTTAAACTAAAGTTCCCAACCACACCAATAAAATAAACAGAACCCCAACTAGTATATTATGTGGCCATAAAAATAAAACGTTGGGAATGGCAACCAGATATAGTAGGCCAAGTACCGGACTGAAGTGGTCAGTCTTTCAATGCCTGCCATTGGATTTGTAGTTTCTTTACAAAGATGGTTTTCGTCACCGACAGAACAGATGTGACGGAGGGATACATTGTGGCCAAATTTCTTTTCGAGAATGTCAACATTTACTGAAGTTATACGAAACGGAGAAAAGTGAAAATTGTTTACATTATGTAAGTCAATTATGTACACAGTAAAGTTATTTGAAGTGGTTGTGTTGTAAGAGGGAGCACTGTGTGTGCAGGTCGCAGCCACGNAATTATGTACACAGTAAAGTTATTTGAAGTGGTTGTGTTGTAAGAGGGAGCACTGTGTGTGCAGGTCGCAGCCACGTTGAACAACCTGGCCGTGCTGTACGGCAAGCGAGGGAAGTACAAGGAGGCGGAGCCACTGTGCAAGAGGGCACTGGAGATCCGGGAGAAGGTGCTGGGCAAGGACCACCCGGACGTAGCCAAGCAGCTCAACAACCTTGCACTGCTCTGCCAGAACCAGGTACGCTCCTAAACTAACATGAAACCAAAATTAAATTAAAGTGAGTTATTATTTCATGAAATGTGCATAAAAATCATAACTTTTTAACAAGTTTTCTATTATGTATTGTCTCTATTTAGTAATAAAATAAGTTAATAAACAAAAATTTGTTTGCTATTAATCAATAGCAGAACCAAAAGTTTTTTCTGTTCAGAGTGTTGTTTTGCAACTATATTTTGTGTTGAAATCGAAATGAGAGTTCTAATTGTGGTTATTGGTTTGATATTTAGAACACAGTACCAGCAAGACTTTGTTTCGGATTTTATGCATTTACATTTAGCTGATCACATGTTGTGATGTTTCTATGAAACAAATTTTGACCATAGAGATACTGTCACATGTACTCTGCAATGACGATCAGGTGCCAGTCATTATGTTTATCTTCGAACACAGCATCTAGGGGTTAAAATGGGTTTTTAGTGAATGTTATAATATCCAGAACATGATGGTAAGCAGTGATGATTGAGGTACTCTTGTAGGCTGTAAGTTCACGTGAAAGCTACAACAAATAGTCTATCTGCATGAATTGTGTTCTATCGAGAGAACAGCTGTACTATGACATGGCCCAGTTGACAGTGAATCAAGTGTTCAGCATTAACTAAACTACTCTGCTCTAATATTTTATATTATTTTGTTCTCCTTCTTCTGTTTTGTAAGTTAGTGGTAACATTAAGCTTTAAGTGTGTGCAGTATAGGCAGAGGAATCAGTAGTACTAATGTAATGTATCCAACTCAAACCCTGAAGTAACATTACAGCAAGTGGTGGATCGATAAAATTACGGTGATGACTAAACTATTAAAGAATCATGTCCTCTAATAAACTTCATAACAAAATTAACTGTAGAATATTAATATTTTTAATAAATTGTGCATAGATTAATTGTAAAAGTGTGGTCGAAATAAAAATTTACAATGGAGGTTGGCAACAATAAAAAAAAGCCATATTGATTTAAAGGCATCATGGCTATTCTAATCTGTACGAGTGCTGCTTTCTGGTTTGGATGATTATATCATAGAAGTAGAATGCGCATGCTATATGCGGAGTAATCACTCTCCTTGTTCCAACATTGGACTGCATTTCTGCTAATATCACTCAAAAATGTGGATAGGATTTGAGGTTAGTACACTGTTTAGGCAAGTAAGTGTTTTGAAATTTTTATGCATCTTCTTTTACCTAATTTTAATGCAACTAGAATATATTAAAGTTAGTCAAAGTATTAGATTTATGTAAAAGGGTGGGCCTGTTGAAAATTAAAATTTCAACAAACACATTTATCACATGTGACTTTGACAGTTGTACTTGCGATGGACAAGCCAATGTTGGGAAGACACATAGAAAATTAAAATTGGTCTACTCCAATGTGGATTATTTTACATACATCTATTTACCATACTGTAAATACTAAGTTACAAGTAAATTTTTTCGAGATCATACTGAAGATCCCAAAGGCACTTACTTCCCCTATCTGAAGGATATTGATCACAAATGTGACATTAATCTACAAAGATGACCCACGACGCTTATTATTGTCGACTCCGCATAATCACGTGCACGTCACGTGCCTCCAAGGGAATCAAACCTCGACTGGCTGCCTCCAAAGCCAGCACCCACGCAATGATAGGAAGTCACGTCATCGCCCCCGCCACTTGTACACCCGTTGAGGAGCAGCCGCAGGCATGCAAGAGTTTGCCCCTAAGCGGGAGGTGAATACTGCCTGCAATCACACCAATCCTCCCTGTTGCCACCCCACCAAGAGATGGCAGCAGCAGTGCCACCCAGCCCGAACCCGAAGGGGTGGCAGCCGAAGATTACCAAAGCAAACAAGGCACACAGAAACCCTCCAACCCAGGGGAATATAACGCAGTGCGCATAGCAGAATCGCCAGTTTTTCAAGTAGCTTGCCTCAGCATAAGTCGTGCTCAGACTCTCTACTGCACGGCCATAGTCCTCCTGAGGACTCNAAACTTAACACGTACACCACAAGTGGCGCCGCCGGTCCCTTCAGGACTACAAGCTACAATTAGGGTCCAGTTGTTTTCACAACTACTTAATTGTCTTGCTGTGGTACAAAGTCCGTTGACACCTAGTTTGCAGAGGTAAGAGGTAGTACGGGTCACAGTATTTCTATTCTCAAGGGAATAAAACATACAGTCTAGCTAACTGCCGTCTTGCCTTGCTCTGTAAGTGAACGTTGCCTTTTCCCCAACCTGGTAAGCGTCACCCTCGAAGGGAGTGGCAGGGTATCACAAATTGGCAACAGTTTCTGATGCAGCGTAGGACTGCGGGCAGCCCCTAACCAGGACGGCGCGTACATACATCACACACAAGAGAACAAGTTCGACGGCCACCCATACTGTGGACCCGGTACATAAAGGTACCTGGTGCACAAGTACGATAGAGCCCCAACCACTAGAAAGATACACTATGAAGCATCTGGGCCGAGTAAGTCGGCTAACCCATTCCCTCCAGAGCATATAAACTCGCCGGAGGGGGAGTCAGGCCTGACGAGGCACTTCTCGAGTGCACTTTAGTTAGGGGTTTGTTGCATGCCGCGCTCTACAGGGTGAACATTAGCACCTTTACTGTTTACGACGTTCGCTCACTGGTGAGGGAGCAGGGGGAACGC
>NQII01000520.1:510794-522795 GCA_002778355.1 Clitarchus hookeri | reverse complement strand
ACTTAACACGTACACCACAAGTGGCGCCGCCGGTCCCTTCAGGACTACAAGCTACAATTAGGGTCCAGTTGTTTTCACAACTACTTAATTGTCTTGCTGTGGTACAAAGTCCGTTGACACCTAGTTTGCAGAGGTAAGAGGTAGTACGGGTCACAGTATTTCTATTCTCAAGGGAATAAAACATACAGTCTAGCTAACTGCCGTCTTGCCTTGCTCTGTAAGTGAACGTTGCCTTTTCCCCAACCTGGTAAGCGTCACCCTCGAAGGGAGTGGCAGGGTATCACAAATTGGCAACAGTTTCCGATGCAGCGTAGGACTGCGGGCAGCCCCTAACCAGGACGGCGCGTACATACATCACACACAAGAGAACAAGTTCGACGGCCACCCATACTGTATATATATATAATATATATATAATGAATGGTAATGTCTTGTGTTCAATTTGTTTACATGTTGTAATGTTTGCACTGCTGCTGTGTTAGTAGGCCTATTAACCATTAAAGCCACTTTTTACATGAAATATTGTTCTGAACCAGTCGGAGTGTGTGACATTTTATTTACAACATATTTAACAAATAAAATAACTATACTTTTAATACACTGAGCTTTTATTTTTCTATGATAATGTTATTAATAAATAATTTGCTACCTATACAAAGTTTTATTCAAAATAGTAACAGCAATAGAAAACGGCTACGTGTTAGAATATTATTATTGTAAAACATCTNATACAAAGTTTTATTCAAAATAGTAACAGCAATAGAAAACGGCTACGTGTTAGAATATTATTATTGTAAAACATCTGGTTTTTTCACTGAAATTGTAAACACAGGCCTTATCGCAGCTTTAATTTTATGCATATGTTGTGTAGCGATGCGGCCTGCTTTTTGTTAATTTTAGTTAGCTTACTTGTCTTTTGTGTATAACTGAGGTGTCATTTTGTGCAGAATACATCAACCTATCAGATTAATTTATATTTAATCAATGAAAACAATATGAAATGTATACTTTCCTTGTGGTATTTGTAACATGGGCTGTATTGCGGCTGTATGCACAAGTTGGGATCTGCTTTGTCGATAATTTGAGCTCACTCAGTTGTCTTTCCTGCATGACTGGGATACCTTTTCGCTCAAAATACGCCACCCTATTAGATTAATTTATATTTAATCAATATAAATAATATAAAACGTCTTATTTCTTCGTGAGAAATGTGAACATGGGCTATATTGCAGCTGTTTTTGTTAACCATATGTGCGGCGTTGCGGTCTTTTTCATTAATTTTAAATCGCTCTGAAGTCTTTTCTGCATAACTGGGGATCATTTTACTCTGAATACATTATCCTAATACATGTCAGAGACATGTGAACATGTTTTCATGTACCCAGTTAGCAAGATATACTGTTTAGACACAATTTTCACATTTGATGGTGGCGAGGGGGTCACGTGGTTAGAAATTTAGCAGTTTCGGTTCATACGGACAACTCGGTCGCACAGACAAATTTTGGGGAACCGTGAGTGTCTGTACTGTCAAGGTTTGATTGTAATTGGGATTGAATTTATGAAGTACATACAAAAGACTACTCAATATAAAAACCCTGGTGTAGGTTGTGAAATGACAGTACCTAACTTTCATGTAACATGAGCAAGAGTTCAGCTATGAGCAAGTGTGGATATCACTCTGTAGTTGCCTTGAACAGGCTCTGGAAGGACGCGTGGCTTGGACACGGGATGGCACCAGCTGGTGTCAGGTGGTGATAGTGTTGTGGCGGATGTTGGTGATCACCGCCTCGCAGCTGATGGCGCAGTTGTAGATCTGCCATCCTCGATGGTGCTCAGTGAGAGATGCCACAGTACAGTCGAGACCTACACTAGTGTGAGTGCTGGCCAGCTGACGTCGTGGACTACTGGCCCGTGTCACATGCCACTGCTGCGCACAGCAATGTGCATAGGCTGGCCACCAGGGGATGTCAGCAGGGGGAAGCGAGATACTACATTTTCTCGATACTCAATACCCATACTTTTCTCGATACCAATTTAAAATTGTGTTCTGAGGTAATCTATCACATAAAGAGAAAACTTCTCGACTTTGATACAAATTTTACTTTGCCTTGGCGTGTTTCAGAACAACTTGACGTAGCTGCAAATTGTACACTGCCTTTCAGTATTTCAATAATGCTAACATGAACACAAAACAATTTGACCTAGAAATTGTCTTATTTTAGTATGCAGTGTTGTTAACACACACTGAAACAATATAAAAATCCACATTACACTTGAAATAAATGGTGGACGGCCTGTACCTCAAACTTCTCCAACGAATGATAAAGCATCAGCACCGCCTCTTTCAATTCTATAGAATCTCGTTTCTGCAGTGAAAGCTGCAATAAAACTTTGAGGAAAATAGCTTACACACTTATTTTGCGATTTCACAGTTTTATTAATTTTATTTTGTGACTTCAAGGAAATTGCTGTAATGTTTGTTTACTAAAACATAGGATAACTGAGCGTGAATGGAGTGACAAGTACAGCAATCAATACTGTTGTTTTCTCTTTCTGTCGACTCCAGCTCTCTGTGCAAGGTGTGGTCTCGTTTTCTCCTTTTACACGCTTGGTGAGAAGAGAAGTGGTTTCCTCGCATTCTCTTGCTCTCTCTCGGTCGGCGGATGTCGGCTACCCTCGCGAGTACACTCGGCTGTAGTTCGTCACGGGCAAGCTCAGTGTCACTTCATCCTCTTACATGCCTGGAGAGGAGGTAAATGTTTGCCTGGCGGCTGCCACGGCCTTCTGTTCCATGTGTTGTGAAGCGGCTTTAGTTACAAATGACTTATAGATGGGTTTCCACTTTTCAGTATTTAAAAATTATTGTGCGACTTACGCAGCGGCACTAACTATGCGATAAAACACAGCATGCTGGAATTTTGTGCTTCATGAAAAAAAGTGCATGGTTAATACCATTAGCACAATGTTAAAAAATTTGATACTTTAGGAAATTTTTGTGCAATATTTTATATTATTAAGTATCGATGGTATCAAGGTATTGCAGCATCGAGGATCCCATCTCTAGTTGTTANCGTGCAATATTTTATATTATTAAGTATCGATGGTATCAAGGTATTGCAGCATCGAGGATCCCATCTCTAGTTGTTATCGTGTGTCGAGTGAGACCTGCGGCACTTGTCCTATAGGTGGCATTGTTATCAAAGGGACTGCGACAACCCATGGAAACATTTACTCAACCTTATTAAACTGGGGTTATAAACGCGTGGTTGGAAACAGAATCTGTGTACCGACATCAGGCCTGAGGTACTACAGAGTGCCTAAAGGGTGGGTATACGCGTATGTAACATATATTACAATAAATCATTATAATTAATAATATTCTTTATGTATCCTCACATACACCTGCAAATTAAATGTATTACTCCATAAAAAAATGTAGGAACAATCATATAAAATATTACAAAAATATGGGTGATATGCGCACAATGTCACACAAGCAAATAGAGAAGGCAAGTGTGCAAGAGCAAAAAGGTAGGACGAACATGTGACAGTAGTTGCATCACACACAGAAACATTCGACTGTCTTAGGGAAGAGGATAGCTGGAGTAAATAGGTGCTGGCTAATGGCCTGGGGATGGTATCTTTATCAATCTGTTTGGATAGTAAGATCATATCATCTTTAGTATTTGTGGAGTGTTTTGAGTGATTGTAGCCCTGAGATATTTTTTCATCGTGGTTTGCTTTGTAAAAGTAGTTAAGTAATTAATTTTGTGCAGGGAAAATATGAAGAGGTGGAACGCTACTACCAGAGGGCTCTGGAGATCTACGAGGCAAAGCTGGGGCCGGACGACCCAAATGTAGCCAAGACAAAGAACAACCTAGCATCGTGCTACCTCAAGCAAGGAAAGTACAAGGAGGCAGAGATCCTTTACAAGCAGGTGCTGACCCGTGCCCACGAACGCGAGTTCGGCACCATCGATGGTGAGTACTGGTCTGCTATAGTCTGTNCAAGCAGGTGCTGACCCGTGCCCACGAACGCGAGTTCGGCACCATCGATGGTGAGTACTGGTCTGCTATAGTCTGTTAAGTGTCTGTGATTATCCTCATAACTCATCTCTTTGTTTCTACTTAATAATGTTGTTGCAGGGTTTACTACTGTTGCTAGGGTTTTAACTATCTATAACGCATGGTTGTAACCTCTTTCATTATCTCGCAAGTTACAAGACCACAGTTGTTGTAAATGTTCAGTTCTATTTTAGTTGTACAAGTATTATAGTAAGTTATTGCCTGAAACGTAACAAAGTTAAAATTAGAGGTTTTATGCTGATTTTTGCAATTTAAAAACTTACTAAAACATAATTCCGTGTGATGAGCTGTGGCCACCATGAGCTAGGGGCTGATACAAGCTCGGTTAGTACAGCTTATCCAGCAGTCAATCAGAGTACGAAGCTCCAGACTGGTACCTCCAAGTGCTCATGGGTCATGTATCATTACTGGGTACATCTCTGCGTCATGTTCCGGTTTTACCATTGTCATGCAGTACTTAAACATCACATTGATATGCCGCATTGCTGCAAAATACTTAGCCACCTGATGCACGTATGTAAAACGGCTGGCCGTTTGCGATGCCTATTTTGTTACACAAGAATTTAATCACTGCAGCATATATAAATTGTTTGAATTTTACGTACACTTTGGGGAAACTTTACTTTGAATTACATATTAAGCAGAATTTCGAACTAACCAAAAAGAAAGAAAAAAACGAACCTTCGCGCAAATTTTATATCAAATCAACAGAATCTACGAGTCCCTAAGATTCGGTTGCCCCATCCCTATTAANGAACCTTCGCGCAAATTTTATATCAAATCAACAGAATCTACGAGTCCCTAAGATTCGGTTGCCCCATCCCTATTAATAAAACATTCTCTCATGAGAGAATACCTATTTCAAGAATATTTCAAGAATATTTCAACAACTTGCTTTGTGAAATTATTATTGTGAGTACAATAAACATTTGTTTATTCNATTCCTTGTGACAAACACGCAGCGAAAAACACAGCCCTTGGTAGAAAAAGTTCATACTTTGCCTGGAACATACAGAATTTGGTTAGTTCTTGCTTTTATGCTGATCCGCTCTCCACCACTCAAGAGATACGCTGTCACTCCCGGAAGAGTGCGGGAAGTTATAACGTGGGTCTGAGTTGTCCCCCAACAGATGTTTNACGTGGGTCTGAGTTGTCCCCCAACAGATGTTTTATATCGGGCTTGTGCTGTATTCGTGTTTTTTAGATGGGGGAGGGGGGTTCGTATACGTCCTCTGTGGTATACACAATTCAAAAGACATCTGTTTATCAAATTAAATAAATATTTCCTTTTAAAAACATGGTGTTTTTGCGATTAGAGATTATTGAACCTGACTTAACATGAAAAAAGGTTTTTTAATGCAATTTTTGGGGTTTTGGGGGGGTCAAAATTGGTCTGAAATGATTTTGCGAGGCCAGCAATTTTGCGAGGTTTTTCTTGGGCACTGTGAGGCCTCGCAAATTCGGGTCTCTTCTGTAGTTCATGTAAAATGTTATGTTCTGACAGGTTCAAATTTTTGCTGTACACCAAGGTGAGTTATTCAGATTTAATATTTTGTAATTAGTTTGAATGTAATATTTCCAGTGCCATGTAAAACCTTTTTCTCTACAGTCTAAGAGTGGGGGGTCACATTATTTTCATGTAAATATGGTAATTTCACAGTTTCACTTGTTTGATACATGAAAGCAGTGATCAGGGTCATATCAATTTTAATTTTCAATATGAAGGAAGAATACACAACGTGCATATCTTAAGCAGGGCTTTTAAAAGTGCTCAATTTACTATGAATTACCAGTTCATTCACTTCTCTCTAAGTTCTTGATGTATAAGTACAAAATGTGAGTTAATGAATAATAATAGGTTTAGCAGCCATTTAATTACAATTTTGTAAATAAAATATTTTACTATAAAAAAGAATGGAAGATCCATTAACTTTATTTTTGGGTATTATTTTACATACTTCTAGGCATATATATATATAATGCTCACACCTTTCCCTCACTTCGATACCTAATTCAGTTTTTTGAAAGTCTTGTTTTTTGCACAAAAATTTAACCAAATATATTTTACTGAATTGTTTATGACTTGACACTGCCTTGTATGGAAGTTTCATAATTTTTTCTGAAATACTCATATGCTTTTAATAAGACTGTACAGAGAGAGAGATTGCATGCTCGGTAAGCAAGATGTGACAATTTTTGTAATAGAATGCAGTTTGCAAAGATGACTTTGGAAACAGAGACATTGCAATTCACTGATATTTTGAAAAGCTGTAAACTATATGGGTTAGACCAAAAAAAATTTTGTAATTCACTTGTCTTCGTGGAGAGTTTAATTGTGCTAAGTTCTATCAAAATCTGAGAATGTGGGTGTCGTGACCTGGTTAAACTGATGTGGAATAACCCCATTTTCATTTGGTTTAATATTTTTTATGACCCTCAAATAATATTATGATCTTAACTACAGTACACATACATGGATACACACGCATATGTACAAAAACATTGGTTACCTCCAAGATGCCCCATCGTATTGGAATGTGGCAGCCCCACGGAAAGGATCTCGGCACTTGTAAATGCTCACTTTCAACCTTGGGTACAGATGCTCCCATCGGACACCAGCCACTTCTTGGAACGCCCTAAGAGTCTGGACACCATCGCTCAAAATGCTTTCCTGGTTACCATAGATATCACATCACCGTTCACCAATATTCCCCACTCACCGGGATTGTCTGCAATAGAAGAGACTTTCCAAATGTAAATCTTCCACATTATTTCTAGTCGAACTGGCAAGACTAACACTAAATAATAACAGTTCCAGGTTCCATAACGAGCACCACCTTGCTACCCTGGAACAAAACTTTCTGAGCCACCAACCAACTCAACCACTCTGCTGGATAGGTTTTATAGATGACATTTTTACGATCTGGGATTCAACTTAACTCAGTTTCATCCACTTCCTCAACAACTTCAACATGCACAGCCTACTTACGTTTACCTGGACCTACTCTAAATAACACGCTATATTTCTGGATGTGGAACTTGTCCTTTACAATGGCAAACTTGAAACAGCTGTGCACATAAGCCCATCAACCACCTTCAATACGTACATTTTGACAGCTACCAACCTTTCCATGCGAAGAAATTTCTGCTGTACAGTCTTGCCACCAGAGCTAAATGCATTTTCTTCACCCAAAATGACTTGACAAGCAACGTGATTAGCCAAAGCATTTCTCAATAGCGGCTATCCCAAACCCCAGGTTCACAAACAAATTCAGCACGCCATTTCAACCACAGATCCTCAAACTAAGATCAGTAACTGGGATATCCCTCTGGTTGTCCCCTACCACGAGGCCATGGACAAACTCAGAACCATTCTCAACTGTGGACACATAATTCTGACCACATCACCACTCACTCAAAACTTGTTCTCCAAACCACCCAGATTGGTCTTCAAACAACCCTCCAAACTGGTGCACCCCAAATTGCCACACAATTCCATAGTCAGTAATATCACTACCCCCATGGGATCTCTTTTGCTATACACTAGTCTTCCACCTCCTTTAACAGCAGTCTCACCAATCAGATTTATCATATCCAGGGCCGCTACAACTATGCAACCGAAGATCTTGTCTACCAGCTACAGTGCGTTCACTGCAATGCAGAGTACATTGGCCTTACTGCCAACACTCTCAGACAGAGAATGAATGGCCATAGAGCAGACACCAAACCAGCCACAGCTGAGGTAAATGTAAATTTAGAGGAGAAGCCAGTTGCATCACATGCAGCATCTCACATCGAGAACTTTGACTCCTGTTACACAACCAGAGTGGTGAGAGCCATACCACCTTCTAATTATAGTGCAGAACTGCGATGCTGGAAACTGGCCCACCAATACATCACCAAATCCATACAGACACCTCGCTTAAATATAAGATAACGCTCCCTCCTCCGCCACGTTTCAACCTTCTCGCCTCACCCTAGTTCGCCTCCCGGGCGCTAGGCTCGTGGCTCGCCAACCTCCGCTAACCAGACTGCAATGTGCCACAGCTCGCTGCCTGTTGGTGGCTTAGCCAGCGCGACTGTGCATCTGCGTGAAAATGTGTTCGTCTGCCTTTTGTTTGTGTATGTCTATCTACGACTACAGCCCTGTGAGTACTTGTGCATTCTGTTTACCTTTTATAATGTAATCAGTAGCCTAACTGCCTATTCCTGCCGTATCTCGTATGTACACACTTGTTTGCTTTACTTGCATATACATGCCTGCATGCATGCTCATTGTAATATGCAAGTAGCTATGATTGTAAACCGAGATAAAGGCCATTCACAGTTACCACTCTGCTGAAGCACTGCTCAAGTTTTCTTTCGGGCTGTCTGCAACATATCCTTCTGCTATATGCAAACAAATACATGGCATGCGACCTCCATGTACTAAAATGTCATATGCTTTATTCACATTCTTTATTTTTGAGGTTATGGTGTTTAATGAGCTGTAAATGCAATAAAAAGTTTTTATGAAAGAAATTTACTTGAGAACGTCGTAACCAATCTGTTCTGTTTTGTATCCTGCCACGTCACACTCCTTCATTTCACTTCATCTGATCAGAACATGTGTGCTTATAAGCAACGTTGCTTCTTCCTTGCTGAAGTTGGTAACCAATCAATTATTATTTTTTAATTGGTCAACAAAACAGCACATATGTATCCAAGACAATTGAATTAGGGGAACAAAATATAAATAACATGGGCAAAATTTAAATAATGAAATTAAAGTATTACAATTACAAACAAAGGCTGAATCATGATAAGCTGGTCAGGTTGGCTATTGATTATCCTGCAAATGCCTGTAGTTAACATACTGTGCAGTTGGATTCAGGAGCCAAGCTGATCATTGACATGGCTCACCTTACATAAACAGGTCTGTAAAGAAATGCCATGTGCAAGAAACACAGGGTGCAGGGTAGTGCAAATATTTGATACGCAACTACCAAATGTATGTCCACGAGTGCTATCTGAAAACTGAAATAAGCAGGATAGATACGGTTTTTTTTCAAATACTATACTTAAGAAAATATTTGAATAATGCTTTACCTAAGAAATAGTGTACACTATTTCCTTCCGCCACCACCAACATTCCGTTTGTCTCACTAATTATGGTTTATACTTACTTTGAAATAAATTTTACTATAAAATAAGATANGCCACCAACATTCCGTTTGTCTCACTAATTATGGTTTATACTTACTTTGAAATAAATTTTACTATAAAATAAGATATTTTGAGGTACACTGGAGGACAAATAAATTATGGTATAGTTTTTAAAAAATAACTAACCAAGTTGTTAGGACTGTGCGAATATCGCTTTTTCATTGCAAATCAACTATGAATTGAATATTTGTGAATACATACAGAATAATTTGAAAATATTTTGAACTTTGATGTAATAAATAGTTGTTAATCTGAGTCTCAACATTTACTGAAAAAATGTTTTAAACAAGTTTAAATAGTCATACCTCGACAAAATGACTGCAGTAATAACGATCCCCTCAAAGTTAAAATAATTTTTTGGGGAACCATAAAAAAATTAGTTAAAAAATTGCAAAATTAGTAGGAAATAGGCAGGAAAATTAATTTNTAATTTTTTGGGGAACCATAAAAAAATTAGTTAAAAAATTGCAAAATTAGTAGGAAATAGGCAGGAAAATTAATTTGTTGCATTTAATTTGGTTGCTAACTGTGCAATTCTTTGCCTCTCCTGTAAAAGAGGGTTCTCCCTTACTAGATTTTTATGTTACCACTCACTAACTCCCACAAACTTTCTGAGGCCGCGTAATAATAAAAATACGACCAAACTGCTGAAAGGAGAAGCAAAGAAAAGTCTTTCTTTGACACTACTGTAAACAAATAGATAAATTCATGTTCTTATCCACATCCAGGTTTATTCCTTACAGTTATCAGGGTAACAGGCAAGGCGAAAAATTTGTGCGGTATTACAAATAAAATGTTACACACAAATTTTTTTATAAGTTTTTTCCAGCTATTTGATCCCAGGAAACCAATATTCCTAGCTTGGATAGCCACANAAAATGTCATATGCTTTATTCACATTCTTTATTTTTGAGGTTATGGTGTTTAATGAGCTGTAAATGCAATAAAAAGCTTTTATGAAAGAAATTTACTTGAGAACGTCGTAACCAATCTGTTCTGTTTTGTATCCTGCCACGTCACACACCTTCATTTCACATCATCTGATCAGAACATGTGTGCTTATAAGCAACATTGCTTCTTCCTTGCTAAAGTTGGTAACCAATCAATTATTATTTTTTACTTGGTCAACAAAACAGCACATATGTATCCAAGACAGAATTGAATTAGGGGAACAAAATATAAATAACATGGGCAAAATTAAAATAATGAAATTAAAGTATTACAAACAAAGGCTGAATCATGATAAACTGGTCAGGTTGGCTATTGATTATCCTGCAAATGCCTGTAGTTAACATACTGTGCAGTTGAATTCAGGAGCCAAGCTGATCGTTGACATGGCTCACCTAACATAAACAGGTCTGTAAAGAAATGCCATGTGCAAGAAACACAGGGTGCAGGGTAGTGCAAATATTTGATACGCAACTACCAAATGTATGTCCACGAGTGCTATCTGAAAACTGAAATAAGCAGGATAGATACGGTTGCTTTTCAAATACTATACTTGAGAAAGTATTTGAATAATGCTTTACCTAAGAAATACTGTACACTATTTCCTTCCGCCACCAACATTCCGTTTGTCTCACTAATTATGGTTTATACTTACTTTGAAATAAATTTTACTATAAAATAAGATATTTTGAGGTACACTGGAGGACAAATAAATTATGGTATAGTTTTTAAAAAATAACTAACCAAGTTGTTAGGACTGTGCGAATATCACTTTTTCATTGCAAATCAACTATGAATTGAATATTTGTGAATACATACAGAATAATTTGAAAATATTTTGAACTTTGATGTAATAAATAGTTGTTAATCTGAGTCTCAACATTTACTGAAAAAATGTTTTAAACAAGTTTAAATAGTCATACCTCGACAAAATGACTGCAGTAATAACGATCCCCTCAAAGTTAAAATAATTTTTTGGGGAACCATAAAAAAATTAGTTAAAAAATTGCAAAATTAGTAGGAAATAGGCAGGAAAATTAATTTATTGCGTTTAATTTGGTTGCTAACTGTGCAATTCTTTGCCTCTCCTGTAAAACTCCCAAGAGGGAATGATCTAAAAATACATACCACTCACTAACTCCCACAAACTTTCTGAGGCCGCGTAATAATACAAATACGACCAAACTGCTGAAAGGAGAAGCAAAGAAAAGTCTTTCTTTGACACTACTGCAAACAAATAGATAAATTCATGTTCTTATCCAGATCCAGGTTTATTCCTTACAGTTATCAGGGCAACAGGCAAGGCGAAAAATTGTGCGGTACTACAAATGAAATGTTGCACACAAATTTTTTTATAAGTTTTTTCCAGCTATTTGATCCCAGGAAACCAATATTCCTAGCTTGGATAGCCACAAAGGTGCTGTAAAACATATTTAATACATAATCAAAATCAGGGGCAAAAATATTTTCATGATACAGCAAGAAGAGGAATGGGGAATTAAGATAATTTTCCTCCAGCTGATAGAAGCAGAATAAGTCAATATCTGCAGTCCAGGAGAGCCTCAAAATTACATATCTATCCCCCACAGGTGTTATGTCAATGAAGAAATCTGTTTGTGAACAAATGCACACATTTTCCTCTCCTTTTGACTTTTATTTCATGGCAGGCACTGAAAGATGACTTTTCTAACTTCAATCCAGTACTCGTTAAGAATATTGTAGCTGGCCTCTCTCTATTTTGTTTAATTGAAGGAGCGTGTTT
>NQII01000520.1:462182-510727 GCA_002778355.1 Clitarchus hookeri | reverse complement strand
GTCTTTCGTGAGACGGCATTGCTTTTCGGTTTTTCATATGAGGCAGTTATCACTTTAAATTGTATAGTGTTTTAATGAATCGGTGGAAAATTTTTCTTGTACGGAAATAACATACAATTTATAAAAACTTGAAAAGCTCAAATTTTGCTGAAAGAATAAAATGTGATAATTATGTCGCTGTTCATGCAGATGCGAGGAATACACACTCTTGATGGGTAAACCTTTTTAGCAGCGTTACATCTCACTCATTGGATTTTCCATAAAATAAAATGCTATTCTTACACTATAAAACACAACGGAAAGAATGTTTTTTTAGGCTACTCACATTTCAAAAATTCTAAACCTGTTATTTTGCACCCGTGGGATAACTTTGCACCACTCAAAATGTTTGTTTTGGTGGCACTTGGCAAAGAAACAGAGAACTGTAGCTAGGTATTCACCAGTTGGCACCAAAACAAACATTTTGAGTGGTGCAAAGTTTATCCCCCACGGGTGCATATAAAATACACAAACTTACTGTTTGTATTCCTAATATCTCTTGAAAAAGTGTTGTATGAAAATCAGTGGATAACTACACTTCTCTAAAATCACATTTGTTTGCCACTGGTACAAAATAATTTATTTGGAGAATAATTCATGCTCCCCAAAACCAACAAACTTAAACTTGGGAGCGTACATACATTTGCTGTGCTTCAATGATGGATCAGGCTATTTTACAATGTGCGGTACCAGTATTACGTTTCACTGATGGGACACTGAAGAGGGACTTACAATCAACTGTACATAACGAAAGTAATTACAAAAATTGTTAGTAACTGCTAGTAAAATATTCAGACAACACCAGAAAAAGCAAATTACAAAGAGAGACAGTTAAAGCTGTAATTGCTTGGTGCAGTGTATGTGGAGGCTGGTAAGCAAGGCAGAACACAGTATTGATCGGGCTGCGTTGTGCATGAAGGCCTCCCTCTGTTGCCAGAGGGAGGCCTTCCCCTCATCCTTCACTTTGGCAAGGTCGCTTGTTAGCAAAGCAAAAGCAAAGGGATCCGTGCTAATGGCAACTGCGTTAAGACACCTACCTTCATTTTTATGTCAAGTGTATGTAAAGTCGTCCAGGACCTGGTAATGGGCCAGTGATGATAAGTTAACATTTAAATAATAAGTAAAGTGATTTTCCTGCGAGAGGCCAGTGATAATGCAGCTTGTACTTGCCAGAGGCTGCTTGGCAGACAGTGTTGGGTCGCCGTAAGGGAAGATCTATGTGGTGTTCTTCTAGGGTATAATTGCTCTAGAAAACTTCAAAATACTAAAATTAATTAATTTAATTAAAACATATTATTTTTGCTCTAGAAACTATTGAACACTGATACAATTTTTTACTTTTTGGCAGTCAAAGTCAGTTAAAATATTTCAAATTTGATGTTGCAAAACATAAGGTCTTGTGGATCAATTCACTAGAACCATTTGACTGTATTTACTCCTAAAACTGTGCAAAAACGCCCTTAAAGTAAAATGTGAATGCAATTTTTGCGTATATAGGGCAGAGGAGTGTCAGAATCTGTCCAAAATCATTACTGCTGTGTTTTAAAGATTTTGTACAAGTTTCATTAAGTTAAGTAAAGGTTTTTATATTTTATTAGATTTGCTCAACGACAGTGAGTAATGACTTAGGTTGGGATTTTGAAATCAGTATTTTGGCGTAAAAATGCAGTAAAATTAGTTTAAATGTTAATATTTTTTTCATGGTTCATCTTTTAAACACTGTGCAACATCCCGTTGTTAAAATTTCAAGTAATAACACATTGTGAAAAATGTGTTTCCTCATTTAAGATAGCTTGGTTAATTTCTATCTTGACTTTCGACAATAACCGAAATGGAACTTTCCCGAAACTGTAATTGTTTGTTGAATACCAATAACGATATTCAGGTGCAATTTAAACGCCCAGTGCCTGAATTCACGCATTAAATGTGTCTATTACCTCACCTGTGTGAGATCGCTTTATCTGGGCTCTTGTTAACACCATATTTAATTGAAAATGAAAAGGAATTTATATAAAAGTTTTAATAAATATTTCTTGTCCGTGGTAAATGTGTGTTATATTATGTTCAGTCTCAAAATTAATGTAAGTGACCAGATATTTATGCATGTCACACATGCAGGGCTAATGTGACACACACATTTTCTCAATAATAATTACATGCCTGTAAATAGAAGATGCAGGTNCCGAAACTGTAATTGTTTGTTGAATACCAATAACGATATTCAGGTGCAATTTAAACGCCCAGTGCCTGAATTCACGTATTAAATGTGTCTATTACCTCACCTGTGTGAGATTGCTTTATCTGGGCTCTTGTTAACACCATATTTAATTGAAAATGAAAAGGAATTTATATAAAAGTTTTAATAAATATTTCTTGTCCGTGGTAAATGTGTGTTATATTATGTTCAGTCTCAAAATTAATGTAAGTGATCAGATATTTATGCATATCACACATGCAGGGCTAATGTGACACACACATTTTCTCAATAATAATTACATGCCTGTAAATAGAAGATGCAGGTGNTCACACATGCAGGGCTAATGTGACACACACATTTTCTCAATAATAATTACATGCCTGTAAATAGAAGATGCAGGTGCTCTGTTTGCGCTCACTCAGAGCTAACCATGGTTTCCAGGCAGAAGTCAACTGATGCAGTTTTTTATTTTAGTGTTTACATACTATAGTTACACACGTCTTCAACAGCGAATATGTCCGATACTAAATGTACACTAGTAGTATTCGATATTCAACAAAAATTAAAAATAATTAAACAGTTGGATAGAGGAAGAGGTGCAAGAATGCGGCATTGGAGAACAAACTGTTCAGGATTTAAAAAATAAGAAAACTGAACTCGATAGATTTTCCATTCATATCGATGCAGTAGCCTTCTTTCTAATTTTAGAAAGAATCCTCCATTTCACCACCATTTTGTCAGTAACAAGGCCATCTTCTTCCATTTACATGTAGTTAAGAATACCCTAAGCATAACTCGGTGTGAGAGTGTGCATCGCTTTATTTATGGGCTGTTCGTCTTCGCTCTCATTTTCACTTTCCCCCTCGTTCTCTTCGGCTAACCTTTCTGAACGGTATCGCAGAATAAACAATGACAATATCATCTGTTTGTGCATCACATTCAAACCACCCCGTAATGTTTTCCTTGGATATTTCCTCGCCCCCTAAGACTATTAGCGACTTGTGTCGCAGACAGACTATTTTAATGTAGTGCGTCTGAAGATGACGGACAGCAAGGTTATGTTTTAATAATAATGACAGCACCTGTTTTTGTTAATGTGNTGACGGACGGCAAGGTTATGTTTTAATAATAATGACAGCACCTGTTTTTGTTAATGTGTTACTTAATGTGACTAGACATTTTAATTATGTTCACTGTTCAAGCCAGAAAATGCTGCCAAAACATAATTGCAAGTGTATATTTACTATCTACTATTGGTATACATAACCCTACATGTACAGTATATAAAGTTAACATATTTTATTGCTCATTGCTTTAACCATGAATATTGGTTATCTGTGATCCCTTAGCCAGTCATTATCTCAAAATCAGCAGTTCACTGTGTTTCAAATATTTTTGTGGCTTGTGTGTACTCAATCAGTGCATACTTTATCAGTCAGCTGCCGGCCTAATAGTGTTCCATCTTCTACCTGTCTATTGTCTTTACCTCTCAACTATATACAATGCATGGCTGCCATAAGTTTATAGCTCAAAGTTTTATTTCATGGTAAATGTAAGTTAAAAGTTATTTCAGAAAATACTGTGCACCCAGCCTCAATAACTGTGATACAAATATAATTTATTGCTTTTATTTGCTAATTATTAAATTACAAAAATAACTACTGTTTAATGCTTTCTGTGGTTATCTATACACAATGTGTGTAAAAGCATTGTCAATTTCTTCAGTAGCATCCATTTTCCTTTTTTAATAGTTAGTGACTTTTTAGTTTATTTCAATTTTTTTTAGTTTAAGGGGTTTTAAGAATTTAAGTGCCCAATTTCAATCATCTAAATTAAGGGCTACCTAAAGTGATTTCGGAGTTACTTAAAGTTTGTCGAATAGTCCACATCCCTAAGTGCCGCCTCCTGTGTGTTTCTGACCCTTCACATTGCAAGTGGTGTTGGTGTCTGTCTATGGTAATCAGCTTCGTCAATCGTTATTAATGTTTTTTGTTTGATGCACACTTTGAATAACACAGAATTTAAGTAGAAGCAAATTTTATGTGAAAAATGTTTTATATTAGCAAGTACAGAATTTATATTCTTTTAAAACTGAGCATGAATCAAATTTGAAGAGAGAGCAGTGATGTTATCAAATATCNAAGTACAGAATTTATATTCTTTTAAAACTGAGCATGAATCAAATTTGAAGAGAGAGCAGTGATGTTATCAAATATCAAATAAACGGTTAGCCTTCTCTAACAAAAAAGTTGGGAATCATGCGTCATGTTGGCCAAAACAAAAAAAAACATTTGTGGTTGAGCTTAACATATTTAACTGAAAAGCATTCTTCTCAGCAAGATTTTCATATGTCGTGTTAATTTTTCATATAAGTACACTTTGCTTTTCTGCCTGCAAACATAAAAACTCTGCCATAGTTTCGGTACATTTTACGTGATTCCCTCGTATGTTTTCCTGCTTATAACATTTAATTTTCCTTGTCCCTTGAAAAATATTATATCAGTGTTTCACTGTAATAATTATTTTTCCTACTTTTTTTTTCGGCCTTTCACGTGATAGTGTGATACATTTTATCACTCATGCTGTGGTCCTTTCTTTATTTGTGTGTGCGACTCGAGAATAACACATTTTCAAATAGGCTTTGATTTTGCACAGGAAGAACGGATGCAGCTGTGGTAATGTGTCTGTTAATCAGTATACGTGTCAGTCTTTGTTGTTTGCATGCGCATTTGGAATTATTACTACGGTTTGTTGTTTCCGAGGATATTAATGTTATTGCTGCATCACCAAACACCAGCAAGTGTTGCGTAGTTCCACTAAACAAAAATACAAGGAAATGTACTTTTGATAAGATACTTACAAATAGTTTTAAGTGAAAAAGCAAAGCATGAAGGGGGGAGAGGAGGGGAGCTATTAGTTAGATTCAGTAACTTTGTTCACCATTTCCATGACCGTCTTGTAGCACAATCAATGTACGTATTCCCCCCTTGCAAAATGACAAATCAAACTACTTTCTACAACTACACAAAATATAAGACTCTCAATAGTGTGAATATTGAAATTTTATTTATCAGNACTTTCTACAACTACACAAAATATAAGACTCTCAATAGTGTGAATATTGAAATTTTATTTATCAGAAGAGCTTGCGTGAAAATTGAAATTACTGATGAAATAATAATTGATTAGTTCAGAATTTCAAGGTAAATTATCAAGTTGAGATGCTGTCATCAAAAGAAAATTGTGTGTGTGATATCAGAATTCTAAATCACCTCACTAAACATATCAAATAAAATCGTAATTTACGTGATTTAATAAGTTCTTTTGACTGGCTCAAAATAATCTCATTAAATCTAATTTTGTTAGAAAAAGTTCATTATGCTCTGCGGTAGAAAAATGAGAATTTAATGCATTGACTTGTGGTTAACATTATTAATGCTCTTCATTAAAATTCTAAAAAATNCTGGCTCAAAATAATCTCATTAAATCTAATTTTGTTAGAAAAAGTTCATTATGCTCTGCGGTAGAAAAATGAGAATTCAATGCATTGACTTGTGGTTAACATTATTAATGCTCTTCATTAAAATTCTAAAAAAAATTTATTGAAAAATAATTGGATAGTTTTGATTGAAATTTAGAAGCAGTTCCACAATATTATTACTGCGCACATATACTCAGTTTTGATTTACTCAAGAATTAAATCAATGCAGTTTTGGCCCTCTTCTTAGTCACTAAGGCGCCTCTCAACACCTCCCTAGCTTATGATGGACGGTTATCAGCAAACATTTACGATGATATTGCTGCTCTACATGGAGAGAGAGTCCACTGGAATTCTCACAGTGACGCTAATTAAAACTGGAAAATCCCAGATGTGAGTCACTTCCTGAGACGTAACACAATCTAATCAGTCTTTAATTATGCTAATTTCTCCATAGCAAAACTTTAGTGATAACACAGGTAATGTACCTAGAGAAAGTGGCAATAAAAATATATTATACTTCCAAAAATACGAGAGACCAGTCAATGTAGAAAAATAAACAAAAATAACAGAATTGTCAAAATATGTGAAACTGTAAATGAATAAAATAAATAAATAATAATGTTGAGGTGATATCCTAAAATACAATATTAGCTATTTCTTAGGGTAGGGGTCTTAAATTACGGTGTAAATAAATATCCATCCCAAAACAAATAAACATAACAAATAATATTTCAAGGCTGGAAATAAACATAACAAATAATATTTCAAGGCTGGTACTGTCATAATCCAATGGTCCATGCGTGCACTTCCTCCATAGATGTGTATCCCACCATGTGTTTCTACAACTACATAGTCCAAAGCTAAGCTTTCCGACACTGGCACCAGAGTGCACTTCATTTGGCGCCGTCCAAAGCTAAGCTTTGAGACACTGGCATTAAATCAATAAATAAAAGTAATTTCTGAGTGTTTGAAGACACTGCCTATAGCAGAGGTGCCGCTTAGCGCCAGGCGCCATATTGTCGGCGATGATGCCTTCGACAAACGAGGTGACGCCAACACAATTACCAAGCCAGAGGCTCTACTTGTTTCTTAATATAGTTCAAAGTGCAGAACAAGTATTATTATAGACCAGAGGTTTATTATACCACTAGCCTCACTGACTGATGCTAGTGCCGGACCACTGCGGAAAAAAGTTCATTATCCTGAGAATAATTAATTGAAAGTAGCAATCTTTGACTTTTCTTTACTTTTCAGTGATTTGAAACATTTTTACAAGTTTCAGTAACTTTCTTTTTCACCAAAATGGAATGTGTAGTGTCGTATTGGATACGTGGAAGAAGATAAACTATTGGGAATACGAACACTTTAATTTTGCATTTTTCTGAACACATTTTTCCGTGCAATAGNGTGTCGTATTGGATACGTGGAAGAAGATAAACTATTGGGAATACGAACACTTTAATTTTGCATTTTTCTGAACACATCTTTCCGTGCAATAANCCGTGCAATAGAGTTTTTTCTTTTAATTTAATATTTTAAGATTTTTAGTCCCTTAATTGATTATTGTAAGGGTGGTGGTTAGTTTGAAGTAATAAGACTACAGTTTAACATTAAAGCAGTTATTTGAAATTTTCTTTTAATTTTTCATTAAGAGTCAGCACTTTAATTTTTTTCTCAACACCTTTGCATTTTTTCTCTGCCTGTCTTTTTAAGTAATACAATCTGATTGAGATCCTATACAATTTCTTTTATTCCCAGTAGTTCTGTGGGAATAAGTTTCTTCATATTTGATCCTGCATCTATTCTGAGTGCAATATATTTGAAAGTGTGTTCATGTGAATTTTGAAAGTGTTAGTCACCACACAAAAAGGGAATTGTCACTACACACAACACTGAATTGCAAATACCCACAAAATCCTATTGGGAATCCTGAAGTGTGAAGTAGAGAGAGAGATTCCTACCGAGCCCAACCTACACAACAGTGTGTTACCCTACAGTGTGTGTTATTTGCTACACTATACCTTATCGATTCAAACAAGATTTGATCACATACCACATCTGGCTTTGACAACACTTGGGGCTGAACATATATTACATACTATTCTTCAAGTCATATAAATCACAACCTAGCTGACAACAGTGGCTTAGGAATGATTTTCGACTGGGTGGGAAAATGCGAGAGACGGGGTGGAACAGGGGTCCAGAAGATTTTTTTTCCCTCAGGAAAATTTTAAATATTGGTGTTCTATAGCGTTATTTAAGTGTATTTTAAGGTCACTGGGAATGTTGAAGTACTAATAAGTTTNTCCCCTCAGGAAAATTTTAAATATTGGTGTTCTATAGCGTTATTTAAGTGTATTTTAAGGTCACTGGGAATGTTAAAGTACTAATAAGTTTTATTAATTAATACACAATAAATAGTAAAAAAAAAAAAAAAAACTTACCAATATAAAAAAATTCAAATATCTGTATTTAGACAGGGCAATTCAAGTGTAATCAAAATTAAATATTTTGACAGGACTTTATCACAAAAGTAAACTCTCGATCATTTTGTTTAGTTAACGATCAAGACACACTGTACTAGTTCATACATTACAAAACAATCTCGCGTGCCGAATTGGCCATTTCATTGATAACTTCACGAGTATTCAAAGGAATGTTTCTGTGAATTGCAAGTCCATTTAATCTGGATCGCGATGTAGTATTTCTCAGGTAGGTTTTTATCCATTTCAGCAAATAAAATGATCTCTTTGCGGTGTATGTTGAAACTGGCAAAGTGCACAAAATTTGAAGAAGCTTGAAAATATTACGAAAAACCTCATCACAATTTTTCAAAGCTTCGATTGCAGTTTTACACGTCATGTTTTCCTTTACAGACCTCGTTTTCCGAAGCCTCAACTCACCATACGAATTTGTTTGAGTCATTGGTGCATAAAATTGTGTTAAATGCTCATACACTGTTCTCTCATTTTCTGTCGTACCACTTTCAAGGAGAGACATAAAACCGTTAAACACCTGTTTGTGGTTAACAAACCTTCCTTCTAGCTGACTAGTAAAGTAATTAATATAAGGGATAAAACTAGCCATTCTTTAGTAATCTTGCAATGTACTTGTAATAATATTTGTCCTATTTTTTAAAACATTGAAATTCTCTTCACAGACTCCTTTACTTCCAGAGAGTTTGTCACCAACTTTGCTTGTTTATATACAGCCTCGAATTCTTGTTCTGAATTGCATCTGATTCTTTTTAGTTATATGACAGCATCTTCTGCAATTGTAACAGCTGNTAGCCATTCTTTAGTAATCTTGCAATGTACTTGTAATAATATTTGTCCTATTTTTTAAAACATTGAAATTCTCTTCAGAGAGTTTGTCACCAACTTTGCTTGTTTATATACAGCCTCGAATTCTTGTTCTGAATTGCATCTGATTCTTTTTAGTTATATGACAGCATCTTCTGCAATCGTAACAGCTTCTTTCAAGTCCAAGGATTCTCTCTTCAATTGCCTACATACGGGCAGTCCATATCCAAACACTTCATTAATTACAATTAATGATACAAAAAATTCAAAGTCCATTGCATTGATTAAAATTTTTGCATCTGTTCATGTTGTGTCATTCCATCTGCGAATCTCTTCTAAAGCTTTGAGCGTATAATCTAACAACTCAATGAAACCATGTACTGCATCATACCTGGCTACCCATCTCGTAGCACAAAGTCTCTTCAGAGATCGTGCACATGGGGAGGCATCACTGTTTTCAATTACTTTTGATAATACCGCCCTTCGCTTGGGAGTGTTAAAAAAGTCTTAGATTTTTTCCACAGTTCCTCACTGCTTGAATTTCACTTGACTTTGTGATGACCAAGAGAATGTGCAGCGCAGTGCACGTAGATAACTTCAGGGTAAGTTTTCTTGATGATAGATTGTACACCATTATATTTACCTGACATGTTACCTGCACCATCGTATCCCTGGCCAATTAGATGTTCGCAATCTNTGTACTAGTTCATACATTACAAAACAATCTCGCGTGCCGAATTGGCCATTTCATTGATAACTTCACGAGTATTCAAGGGAATGTTTCTGTGAATTGCAAGTCCATTTAATCTGGATTGCGATGTAGTATTTCTCAGGTAGGTTTTTATCCGTTTCAGCAAATAAAATGATCTCTTTGCGGTGTATGTTGAAACTGGCAAAGTGCACAAAATTTGAAGAAGCTTGAAAATATTACGAAAAACCTCATCACAATTTTTCAAAGCTTCGATTGCAGTTTTACACGTCATGTTTTCCTTTACAAACCTCGTTTTCCGAAGCCTCAACTCACCATACGAATTTGTTTGAGTCATTGGTGCATAAAATTGTGTTAAATGCTCATACATTGTTCTCTCATTTTCTGTCGTACCACTTTCAAGGAGAGACATAAAACCGTTAAACACCTGTTTGTGGTTAACAAACCTTCCTTCTAGCTGACTAGTAAAGTAATTAATATAAGGGATAAAACTAGCCATTCTTTAGTAATCTTGCAATGTACTTGTAATAATATTTGTCCTATTTTTTAAAACATTGAAATTCTCTTCACAGACTCCTTTACTTCCAGAGAGTTTGTCACCAACTTTGCTTGTTTATATACAGCCTCGAATTCTTGTTCTGAATTGCATCTGATTCTTTTTAGTTATATGACAGCATCTTCTGCAATTGTAACAGCTGCTTTCAAGTCCAAGGATTCTCTCTTCAATTGCCTACATACGGGCAGTCCATATCCAAACACTTCATTAATTACAATTAATGATACAAAAAATTCAAAGTCCATTGCATTGATTAAAATTTTTGCATCTGTTCATGTTGTGTCATTCCATCTGCGAATCTCTTCTAAAGCTTTGAGCGTATAATCTAACAACTCAATGNTGCATCTGTTCATGTTGTGTCATTCCATCTGCGAATCTCTTCTAAAGCTTTGAGCGTATAATCTAACAACTCAATGTACTGCATCATACTTGGCTACCCATCTCGTAGCACAAAGTCTCTTCAGAGATCGTGCACATGGGGAGGCATCACTGTTTTCAATTACTTTTGATAATACCGCCCTTCGCTTGGGAGTGTTAACAAAGTCTTAGATTTTTTCCACAGTTCCTCACTGCTTGAATTTTACTTGATTTTGTGATGACCAACTTAAGAGAATGTGCAGCGCAGTGCACGTAAATAGCCTTTGGGTATGTTTTCTTGATGATGGATTGTACACCATTATATTTACCTGACATGTTACCTGCACCATCGTATCCCTGGCCAATTAGATGTTCGCAATCTGNGATTGTACACCATTATATTTACCTGACATGTTACCTGCACCATCGTATCCCTGGCCAATTAGATGTTCGCAATCTGTACCACACTGAATTAGTTCATAATAATGATTACTGCCAAGTCCTGTCCCTTCAAAAAGTTGTTTTCGAAAAACTGCAGGAAGTCTTCTTTTATCTCGCAACTACTGTTCACATTTCTCACACAAATAGCAACTTGCTTTACATTTGATAGGTCTGATGTTTCGTCTGACAAAACAGAGAAACACTTAGTGTCAATGATTTTAGAAACCAATTTATTCGAAATAATCGGATTGCTGCACTCTGTCTATAATCTCATTTTGTACAGTAGGACTAGGTATTTACTCTCTCTTCTACACCTGTACCACAGCCTCCCAACATTGAGCGTAAGTCATTGTCCCCAGTAGCTCTTTATTTTATGATGGCACAAAAGTTTCCTTTATTTGTGTTGCTGCCACTTCTGTCATCAATGTCTCCCACATCAATTTTACCACTATCACAGTAGTTAAAAATTGTATGTTTTGGCACAGGGAGGTCAGGGCAGGGACAAGCTGCAACCATCTTGGATGATTTAATTTTTTCTATTTTTTCCCCCTTAATAATGGCAAAATTTCCCTGATTTCTCTCAAAAAAATTTGTTTTGCACAATCCGGCTGATATTTTTCAAGTTTGCACAATGCGAATGAACCCACCTGAAAATTGTGCAATATCAGCCGGAATGTACAATAAGTTACAAGCATGCTCTATCATTCCAAGCCGGCACCATCAATCTTGGCTGAAGAATGTTCATGGCTCCTCATCATGCAACTTCTCTCATCATGCTCTAACATTCTACTTTGGTTTTCTCATATTCCTTCTGGCATCCTTTCACCTGACGCCCTGGAGGTTCATGCTCTGACATTCCTTCTTACCAGATGTCAATACTTCATGCTCTTGCATTCCTACTGGATGTCCCTACATCATGCTCTTACATTCCTTCCTGCCAGTTGTCCCTACTTCGCGNCATGCTCTTGCATTCCTACTGGATGTCCCTACATCATGCTCTTACATTCCTTCCTGCCAGTTGTCCCTACTTCGCGCGCTCTCGCATTCCTGGCAGACGACGATGTCGATTGGGAACCCTACTGCATGCTTCTACCAGATGTTCCAACTTCATGCTCTTGCATTCCCGTGATCTTCCTTAGATTTCCCTTTTTTCACTTTTCTCTGATAGGCTACGCGAGGCTCTCGAAAGAGTCTCGTCACTGATTGACAACGCGAGGCTCTCATTGCATACTTATAAGCATAGTTGACCATAATTTTTGAACCGTTTGAGATACAGTTGCCAAATTTGTAACATAGGCATCACTCCCGACAAGGAAAATGATCACATGGTCAGATATGACCTAAGCGCACTTATAAGCATAGTGGGATGTAATTTCCGAACCGTTTAAGGTACAGACTTCATCTTCTAGTCTCACCTCTTACAAAATTCCCAAACTACAATCATGATTCTGTTCAACCTCTGATGCGATATGTCAGAAAAACATAAATGAGAAAAGGAATAATTTGTGTTCTGCTACTGATTCCAGCAAAAAGAGAATTGCTCTGACATCAGCAAACATTGATGCTCCTATTCTGAAGAATACAAGTCCTTTTGTAAATCCGGAAGAAAAACTATTTATGTTCCTTAAGCATTTTGTGCATTTCTTCTAGATGTCCTCTCAACATTTGAAAAACTGAATGTAATTCTTTAGTCATCATCTCCACACATTCATATTTTGAGAGAACTGTTGCTTGATTTTCTAAAAGCATTGCTATCAAATTTTGTGAAAGCAAAAGCTGTGATCAGTTGCTCATTATTTGAAGTGAACTATCACTCTATTCAGAATCAGAAAGACTACACTGAATTAGTAATAGGAAGTAAAGCATCAAACATTGTGAAAACACTTGAAGAAAAGGGAAAAGTAGTTTTCTTTGCATCTGTCAGGACTTATTGTGTTACAGCGTGCGACACATTGTTCACAAATTCCCCATAAAATAAGTATTGAAAAATGCAGCTGTGGCAAGAGTGAATAATCTCGACAATGCCAACTTTTCTTCTGTTTGCTACTATTTGCCTGTACAAGAAGGTGAAACTAGGGATGCAGCTATGGACAAAACTGAAAAACAATTCTCAACTCTTCAGATAGACGACATTTCAGCCCTTAGTGCTACAGGAGATAGTGATGATGTTAAGTGGGCCAAGTTATCCAGGATTCGTGGTGTTGATGGCATTTAATGCAGATTGTGAGCGTGTTTTCAGTTTGGTGGAAAAAAACAGGACTCAGTGCAGATCCTCCAAGTCTAATGACGCTATAGAATCAATTTCTGTTTTGAAATGCAGGAAATCAGGCTTATGTTATGAACAAAATTTTAGTGCAGAATTCCTAAAGAAAGCCACAGCTGCTTCTTTGAAACCACAGTGTTCCATTTCAACATAAACAGCAGAATATAACACAACATAGATAAAATAGATAATAGTTGTAGGACTCCATAGTGCCCTAACTTACGTAGGAAGATAGTTTTAGTTCATTATTTTAGTGCAGATTTAACTAATTAAGCTAACAACGCAATGCAGATGTCTTTGAGAAAGCTATGGGCGCTAGTTACATCTTATTTTAACGACACGAGACTACGAAGCAGAGTGTAAGGTGAGTTTCAGGAAAGGTAATAAAATATTAACATATTATGTTTTTTAGTAATGTTATTAGTGTAGTAAAGCGTAATGGACCTTTTTCAAGTTAAGCAGTTGTATGTATGGTAAGCCTGCATTGTTTAGTGTAATTTTTATTGAAAAATTTAATATTTTTATAGTATTTTCAAAATCTTCCTAATTATGATTTCCTAAAGTTGGCAGGTATGAGTCTTACTGTTTGATATCTCTGCTCATACAAATTAAACCATTCAGACAGACATATTACTGTTTTAATGTGTTCCTAACACCCAAGGAATGTTTCATGTGCAGTATAAAACATTTTCATGTCATTATTGTTCAAATGAGCGACATTTTGCCGAGGTATTAACCCTTAAGATCATGCATGCATGCTTGTATACATTTATTTAAATTGTCATAATTGCAACATATTTCGCAAGTTTAACAAAACATAATCATCCAAAGTATCTTTTTATTCAAGGTTTAAAACTTTCGCCGACTTCAATTGCATGAAGCAGCACTTTTTCCAGGTCGACATGTGAAATGCAGAGAGTTTCCGGGACAATAAATGACGTGGAAATACAGCGGAAATCAATAAGGAACAATGCTACTTCACTTAGAANCAGAGAGTTTCCGGGACAATAAATGACGTGGAAATACAGCGGAAATCAATAAGGAACAATGCTACTTCACTTAGAATATGCATAAAAACATTTTAAATCATCGTAAACTGCGATTTTGTTGACACACGAGCACGGACCGGGGAATATAAAACAACGAACTAGCTGACTTGATCATTGCATCAGCCAGGCGATGATGTGAAAGAGTTAGAAACATACAAGTGTTACAATCATACAAAATGTTATTCTTATTNAGTGTTACAATCATACAAAATGTTATTCTTATTTGCATGCAGCAGAAAGTAACTGAATTGCAGGCGACAACCATTTGTAACTTGACGACTAGTAATATGTTGAACATGGAACTCCTTGTAGTTGGCTGCCACTTGGCTGCGAGTGTCGCTGTCATTACAAGTGCACGCAGTCACGGGTAGCAATTGTTTTCATAGATTTATTTAAAAAGTGCTCACTTGATCGCGAAGCACCTGTAACTGCTTGTTGGTTACTCGCTACAGTACAGTGCGACAGTTGGCATCTGCATTTGTGTGCATGTTTGTTATTGGCTCATTGTTTTACAGGAAGCGACAGCATGAGTACCAATTGCAATATTTTTAAATTATAATATATTTCCAAATAAATCACATTTTTTGGGTTTCTGGCTATAAATAATTTTGACTATAACCATGTTTGAAAATCACCAATATTAGATTTCTCGCTTTGTTCTTGCTTAATGTATTTTTTGTGTTATTTTGTTTATGTATATTGAAACCAATGTCTCGTACTGGTTCCTCGCTGTGAGTAGATTTTATGTGCATGGATTTCACTGGCATAGTAGATTAATTCTTTAATTCACAATATAAGATATTTTATTTTACATAGGAATGTAACTATTCTATGGGGAGCATATAAAATGACTCTTTGTCACATCATGTGTGGCAATATTTTAACAAAATGTTGAAAAGTATTTTTAGTGTTCTGTAAACAATGGCACTACTACACAATAAATGAGTTCTTAAATATGGAAAATAATTTGTAGGTAAAACGGTTGTTTCCAAACTAGAGTTGGAGCTACTTTTGAAGAATATTAAACCAGTTTTTATGTTCATTGCTGCATATTTTGTAAATTTAGTATATAGGGGCTAATTGGTTTGAGCTTCCATTATGACGCGTCGCCCACAAAGCAATTCCGTTTGCAATTTGTTGACCGACATGTATAGCAGTTGCCAAACTAAAATTTTTTTTAATGAACGCTAACTTTTTCAGATGAATAATTATTAGTTTTTTTTGTTTATATTTGTAATTACTCATGTAAACAAATATGTAACCATGAAGTGATAAATATTTGAAAACACTACAGTGTGGGTGAGAAAACCACCTCTGAAGACAGAGGGATTCGCAGAGATCATTTGAAGAAGTATTGCGGGTCCATCTGCATGTTTCCCTTACTCTTGAAAGTTTGGTTTGTAAATTTTCCAGACACATGTGTTCTTTAAACTGTATTTTGTAATCCATTTTAATAAGAAACGGGTTGCCATTCCTTCAGGAGTAATCTTTGTACACATAACTGAGATGAGATAGGTGTTTTTTTCCCCCTAGCTTAGTTATTGCAAGCTTTTCTGAAACTGTAATTAGTCGGTAGTCATAATGAGAACCGTTATATTAAGAGNTCCTAGCTTAGTTATTGCAAGCTTTTCTGAAACTGTAATTAGTCGGTAGTCATAATGAGAACCGTTATATTAAGAGGATTGAAAACATTATGCCACCACATATGAAGTATATTATACTTTACAATGTAAAACAGCAATATTGCATGTTGCTTTAATCATTTTGTGCATGTTATTATTTTGTTTTCTTTATTACTATGATGTGCAAGTGTCATAAATGTTTGTACTTTGTTGTCTTCAAGAGAGGGATCATTTTTTAGTTTCTAATTTGAGTTATTTCGTGGGCGTGCAATAGAGAAACCACGGCGGTTGAAGAAGCTACCTGGCAAAAAGTGAACTGCAACTCTGGACTGCGGTGATGATCACATCCAGCCACGTTTCATTGGATGTTCACTACATCAGGAAATACAAAGTAACGTTACCATCCACACATTTGTTCATGTGTGTGCATATGGTACGAGAATGAGCGCTGATGCCATGAAAGGATTTACCACGCGTTATATTTTGCTGAAAGTTTTGGAAGAAGATAGCACAACGGTATTTGGACAAGATGTCGTATTCTAATATTAATACAGTGCCTTATGTTGTAAAGTGCTTCGTGACAAATATAATAGACTTAAGAGAGAATAAATTTAGATAGTCGTTTTTATAAAGGTNCAAATATAATAGACTTAAGAGAGAATAAATTTAGATAGTCGTTTTTATAAAGGTGTTAAAGAATTTTTTAAATTCAGATTTTAGTCGTATTTATTTTACCTACGTGTACATATATGACAATTATGTAGTTATAAAATAGTTGTAAAAATGATGGTTCCTGATTTTAAGTAATGATACAGCTGTTTACAATATGTTGTAGTGATGGTATGTCGTGAATTAAAGTTAACATGAAATGTATAGGAACTGCTTGAAGACAAGGTACTTACTGCTAAGTTGGACTGGATGGGATAATACTTTCATATTATAATAATTATGTGATAAATAAGTTGCCAATTTTGAAACTTCTGAGTCAAAATCAAGATAAATATTTAATTTTATGCAAGATCACAAACTGAGGAACACCGTGCATTGTTAATTTAACATTATTTTGCGATGTAAGAGTTTTTATTTTAGTGCAGTATTCTGTAAATGTCCGTATGGAAATTGGATTCGTAAACAAATGCAGAAGTAAGCCTCTCTGTAAAGAGTTGGTTGGAAGTTATAAATTGAAATGGTTTGATCTGTAGGTATGGTAGAATATGGTATAGGCAAAATCATATGTTGCATGGTGTTACCAGTGCTATATCAATGGGATCATCACAAAATAAGTAATTATTAGTCTGAATAACTGTTTAAACAAAAACAGTTAATTTTAAGTTGTAAGTTTTGAGCTCTTCAATTCTTTTCATTGTTCTTGTGACATCAAACTCATCTAAGCTTCTTAAATCAATAGCCACTGTTTCCTAACTGCGTTAAAAGTCGCACCATTCTGTGACATAACTCTGCAGGTTAAATCTGTTACTTAGTGGAAAACAATACACGTAGACAAAATCTAAAGCAGCAAATATGAACTAAGGTGTTTGTTGTCACAAAATTGCAAGTTGGCAGTCTTACTACTAACTATAATATTTAAAAAAATTCTCTAGTATTAAAATTATACATACACTCATCAGAATCGCACCCATTACCTTAATAGGAATAAAGTTATCTTCCAAAGTAGCATAACATTTCTTGATGTAAATATATATTTTCCTCTTCAGTTTTTTTATTGGTTGCTATTTGTGTAGGTATTTTGTACGACAAGACGTGGTAAGGTAGAGGTACACATTCCAGGTTACTTGGTCGAACAGCGCCATCCCTTATTGAGTTGCGTAGTGGACCTCGATAGCAGTGCGGCACTGGTAGTCTATCTCCTACTGAGGGCAACATTTGCATGCAAGAAGGGGCATTATGGGAAATATTGTATTCTCATTCTGGAAGTGATCTTGCACATTTCACACATTTTTGATGGTCTTTGTTACAGTCGTTGCTGAAATGATTGTACTAATTTTGAATGCACTGTTTTTGTAACTACATAAACATTAAAATGTTACATTCACAAAGTACTTCTGTGGCAAAGAAAGTGTCNAAATGCACTGTTTTTGTAACTACATAAACATTAAAATGTTACATTCACAAAGTACTTCTGTGGCAAAGAAAGTGTCTGTTTAGTTAATGTATGACTTAATTTAAAACATTTTATAAGCATATTGAACTCCTAGCATCTCTTGAAACATGTATAATAATGAAAAAGAGATTATGCGGTTTGAAACATTACTACTTTTATGAATTTTTTGTAAACTGCATATAATTTGTTACTATGCTACTAGTTATTGAATCTTTTAAAAAATGAATGTTGGGAGCTGTGTGCAAGTTGTTAGAATGATGCTCCCCTTTTCCAACGTTGGGCAGCTGTGTGCAAGTTGTTAGAATGATGCTCCCCTTTTCCAACGTTGGGCAGCTGTGTTTGAGGTCGTTTAGTTGTACTTTACATGCACTATGACCTGATCTTGGCGAGCTAGAAGCAGTTAGCTAGCTGTCGTGCAAGACAAGGAGGAAACACTTAGGGTAATTGAAATTTTTTTCGTTGCACACAGCATTGCAATACACTCACAAGGTTTTAAAAAATATTTATGTAAACCTCTCAACAGTATCAGAAATAGACTTCTTATTCAAAACGTTGCAGAAAGAGCTGCATTGGTGTTTCATGACCAGTCATTCCTATTCTTGAATGAACAATTTTTTTTATACAGCTACGAGTATTTAAAAGGAGGTAGGTCGCAGTCAAATCCTGTAGCAGAGCGTTGCCCACGTCTATCCAAGAGCGTTCTCTAGTTGTGGGGGTGTGTAGATGAAGTGTGGTCCCTTTCCCATTACCTCATGTTTCCACTGAAAGAAAGTGTGTGCACACNTTGTGGGGGTGTGTAGATGAAGTGTGGTCCCTTTCCCATTACCTCATGTTTCCACTGAAAGAAAGTGTGTGCACACACATGCACATGTGCATGCGCACACACCACACACACACACCACACACACACCACACACACATCACACACACACACACACACAGAGAGTAACTTGTCAAGTGTGTTTGAATGTAACTTGGGGATGCTCAGTCATTTTTGTTGTGTCTAAATCAGTGCTCTGTTGAAGAAAATGAAAATACGGTCCCATGGATGAAGATTGCCTGCTGGAAAATTACTGTCTTTGTCTTTGCAACTCCATCTGGAAGGACAGAAGGTACTAGAAGCTTCTGCCTACCTGGAACTGCATTGCAGTGTGTTTGAAATACGGGTTTTTCTACAAAATGTACTGATCTATGAAAAGAACACACATTTCAGATGAAGGCTTTCGAGTTCTTTCAAGAAATTCCGCACATTAGATAAACACAGTTTCAGAGTACTTAAACATATTGTTTGTGTCGCAAACTTTAGCACCCATAGGTACTCTCGTTACGACACAAGGATGGCACATACATGGAAGGTGGGATTCCTCTGTAGACTAAGAGTTTTTTTTATATTAAAAGCAGAAATTATGGACGTGCTCCTGTTTTACTTATTACTTCAAAGGTTTAAAAAAGTATTAGGTACACTCATGGTGTAGCTCAGATTTTTATCAATCACCTCATTATGGTTATAAAATTTATATATTATCCATGGGCAATTACTGAGGAAGTAAATAAAATAAAATACTTATTTCTTTTGAACAACGGTTCAATTTTTTCTCAGCACATAGCGGTGACAAAATTAATGATAGTGGATAACATGCACACTAGCATAACATGACATAGTGTTGACAAACTTAAAGTTAGCTGAGTATTGTTTTTTTAATAACTTTTTTTATAGTATTAGAAAATGATTTCTGAGAAACTGTAATCCCTTTTTTTGCTTGTTACAGTATATTATATTATGGCCTTGTCTATATTGTTGGGTACCTGCAATCGCTTCATTTGANTCCTTTTTTTGCTTGTTACAGTATATTATATTATGGCCTTGTCTATATTGTTGGGTACCTGCAATCGCTTCATTTGAAATTTTACATCACATTCGACACTTTATTTTTACATTTATTTTACTTTAAATTAAGAGAAAAACAACAAATTATTTCTTAGTTGACGTCGCGTCAGAAGACAGAAAGTTCAGAGCACTCCCGAGTGCGTGCAGCAGGCAAAACTAATTGAGAGGTTACTGTACGTAGAAACAGCATTTCAGACCTTACTGCGGTGCTGGCCAAAGAAGTGGAATCACGGTCAAAACTACCATGCCACGATTGGGTGTGCGGCTCATATCACAAGAAGGATGGGAAGGTTAAGCCATATCAGGCAAACAGCCAAAACGGCGGATAAAAACACTATTTCATCTCAAGATGATGAAAGATTCCACAAGTTAGTAAAGTAAGATGACTACATGCTGTATGGCGAGAATGTGAAGAAGAAGGAAGTAACCTGAGCGGGAACACACACACACACACACACACACACACACACACAGATAGATAGATAGACACGCACACGTGCGCGTGCACACACACACACACAGAGGTCTGCTCTGGACTTCATGGTCTCGTGCGACTAATCTATACATAAATTGAAACTCAAGAAAGACATAATAATTCACAAATGACTTTTTCATTTCAATAATTGGAAATTATTAATTTTCACAATATTATGTATGTAAATAATTAATATTTACTAAGAAAATTATTTTTCTAACAAAAAGCATAAAATAACAGATAAATATTTAAACATTGCACAATTTTCAGATGGTAAAGTTTGTTTTACAACTTCGAATTGAATAAACAAAATTATTAAGTATAACTAGAGTACACTCCAATAAAAAAATTGTTTGGCTAAATACCAAATAAATAAGAAAAGAATTAAGAGGGACATGAAACAAGTGTCAACACAACTGGCACAATATCTAAAAATGTGTTATCTCGAAATATGTGTGTCGAGTTACAAAAGTACTGGAGGGCCATGCGTTGAACCTTGACACAGACTTTCCACCAATAAAGTGTGAGGGTCTCCGTTCAAAGTCCATCAGGTACATACAGCGTGACGAGAACGCAGAGTAGCAATGGCACACTTATTGCCCTTTCGTTTCTCACCTTCAAGTGCCGGAAATTACTCCATCTNCGAGAACGCAGAGTAGCAATGGCACACTTATTGCCCTTTCGTTTCTCACCTTCAAGTGCCGGAAATTACTCCATCTACCATTTACTGCAAACCATTTTCAATTTTATAGCTTCCAAGTTATTTAATTTTCAACAGTTAACAGTTGTTTTTTTCATTAGCACACTATTTGCGTGATTTTCTGNATAGCTTCCAAGTTATTTAATTTTCAACAGTTAACAGTTGTTTTTTTCATTAGCACACTATTTGCGTGATTTTCTGCCAAAAGTTTAGATTTTAATTTTTTTCTAATTTGCACACCAGTGATGGGCAGAACAATTCAGCTGGATGAATCGATTCGTTTTTATCAGTTCAGTATAACGATTTGTTCAAACGATTTGTTTATTTTGTTGTCTTGTACTGCAGTTCTTTAGAGTCATGACTCCTTCTCCCTGTCGGGTATTCATTTTATCTGCTATTAGTTTTTAGCTTTGTTTTCATTATATACTCTTTATCTGTTATTCTTTTAGTTAAAACTATTGCTAAAAAACTTATTTTATTTTCGCGGAAGATATTGTATGTGAACTATGAAATTGTAAGCCATCACTTGGCATTGCTGGGTGTCAAGTTACAACACGGGGGCTGTGCAGATGGTATCTATCAAGATGATGCTTGTTGTGAAGACCATAATCCTCTCTTCTGGGTCCAGACTTTCTGATTCTTTCATCCTCTCCACCTTTAAGGTTCTTTCGGTTCGTGTTCTACTTTTGAATCAACTCAAAAGAATCAATTCGTTTTGTAGCGAACAAATCGTAGCATTTAGTTCACTCAATGATTAGTTCATTTTGAACAAACATTTCGTGAACGACCCAACACTATTGCACACTATTTGTATGATTGTCTGTTAAGATTATAGATATTACTGCAGTTGAAAATTCTTTTTCTTCTGTACCGGATCTATTCGCAGTTTCGAAAATTTGTGATTTGTGTCCATATTTCTACTTCTACCTTGTTTTGAGGTTNCTGTACCGGATCTATTCGCAGTTTCGAAAATTTGTGATTTGTGTCCATATTTCTACTTCTACCTTGTTTTGAGGTTCGTTTAGACTTAATTTCTAGCTTTTCATCCCAACTGACGTATGCATTTAGCGGAGGTTTAAGTTGGAGTAATTAGCGTTTTATTTTTGTAATGTATTATAACAATGAAAAAAAATGTAAATTTTACCTTTATTGACACTATTTCCAGTATCTTGAGTTAAATGATTTTAAGAATTTAAGTAGAACTAGAATCTTGTGAAAATTAAGCTGATATAAAAGTTTTCATTGGTGCAATTCATGTAGGGCGTATATGTTCAGTTGAACGCACATTTGTTACATTTGCATGAACACTGCGAAATTTGTTAGAAATTGTTTGTAGTTGTGCAGTAGTTACCTCGGTGTTAGACTAATTCACTGGAAAAAAGTAAATGGATATTTTTTATGAATTTGTTATGAATGAAAACTGCATTTATTATTAATTTATTGTACAGATGCATTCTACAGAAATAGTATTTATTTGGCCCGAGCAGAAGTTTAGTGAAAGACAGGTGTAGCAGTAATTTGTATTTTCTGCATTAATAATTTAATGTGCATGCATCATCACTGTATATGCACTTTAGTAAAGAACATTATTTTCAGTAATTATTCAATTCAGCATATTTTATTTTATTGTAATACATACAAGCTTAATTGCTATCATGTTTTATTTTTTTATCTGTATTGTATTTTTTACTATACTTAATTACATGTTTCATATTTTTGTTTCCAGGCAGTGTTTCTTGATTGTGGATGTAAGCCCTCAATAGCTGAAAAATAAATTTTTGAACCTCAGGTTTTCCTTTACTTTTCAACATAATGCTTATAGAAGTATGTGTGTACTTCAGTCTTGTGAAGATATACTTCCTTGTTATAAACGTCATTCATTTCCATAAATCATAACCTTACTTCACTGAATTGTGGAAGGATTGTGGAGAGTAATTTTTTTAGGCGATTCTCGAATGCCAGTTTTAATAGATCCATTATGAATGTCCAGTTGTCACAACTATTATTTACTCTCACACCTTGTTTAACAATTTTAAATTTTATCTTTACAGTATGCATGCCAAAAAATTTTATTAAGGTCCGTTCACACAGTAAGTTTGACTTTTTCTAAAGCCCTTTGAAAGTTCTACTGTTAGGTAGTACCAAGTGCGTGTCTTTCCACTTCATTTAAACACAAAACGATGCTAAGCAACTTAAGTTTTTTGACTCTCTAGTATTTTGTTTACATTTTTCAATTGTCCAAAGAATGCTGGCAAACTGAAAAAAAGTTCTATTAGTACAATGACCGTGTTTAGTTAGGCTTCTTTGGACATTTTAGCAATGTATTAATGATAGCTCTTACATTATTATTTTATTTACAAGTTAAAATATGTGTATTACTCTTGATATAGTACAAAATGCATTAATGTTTTGCGGTGATTATGTATAACCCTGTTAAAATTTTATTGAGAAGGATCGAGAAGGGGGGTGAGGAATTGTATAAGAAATGTCTTGTTATTGATGTCTATTAGATTATTTCGAATAAAGGACACCCTCAATTCAATCAGGATAAATATTAAATCGAGTAAGATTTCAGTCCAACAAAAAGACAATTACTTGAGTATGCAATTTGTGTCTATTATTTCATAGCATAACATTACATAGCGGTGAAAAAATTAAAGATAGTGGAAAACATTGTTACATTGCCGGCCTCCTGGCCAGCAGTGTACGGAGAAGCAGGATTGCAGAGACGATTAAGTTAATTCCAACTTTCGCAACCTGCTTGCCAACACGATGAAATAACACACTCGAACCATGCGGCAATAATTGCCTCTTCACTGGGTGATAGTTAAATGTTTGCAAAGACATTTTAAATTTTGAAGAAGTGACAAAGACCAGAAATCCAGTTCTTTTTTAAAGTTAATTGATTTTTCTTTGTTAATGTTACACTTGTTACAGGAAACACTTCACTTTGGTTCACGACGAACTTTTATCGCGAGGCACTTGCCAATTCACAAAAATTGCACACCAAGTTACTGCATTAATTTAAACTGAGTTAATGAAACTTATGTCTGGTCATGCACGCTCATGCCGTACGAGCTAAGGCACGAGTCTGCAGCTAGAACGCCTTGTTGCCGCCTCGCGTAGGTCTTAAAAATTTACATGTTGATTTAAATTTCTTGAGGTTAAACGTCAAAAAAAAAAATATGACTTTCTCTGCACGGTCTTTGACCTACGCAAGTGAAATTTTACCGCCCGCTTACCTTACATCCCAAGATTTTTAGCAGGCTACCATAATCAAGACCTTCCTGTCTGGTGTTCCAACGGTTTCTGTTACCCACATCATGACGCTGGGCACCCACATCGACGAACGAGCTGACTCCTGATTGGCCCAGCCCGCTCGTCTTATGTATCGTGCCACCGCCGACCTAATTACCTGCCGCCGCCAGGGTGCCAACCTGCCATTTTTTCCTACCTGCACAGCAAAACAAACTAAACACCACAGCAGAAAAATATCGTTATACAACCTTGAATTAATATAAAATGAGTGCCTCACGATACCAGACAGACAATTATTTCACTAGTACAAAATAACCTATATTTCCATTTCAAAAATTATATTTTACAATTTCCCTTTTTTTATCCTATACAAGCCTATGGGCATAATCATTTGTAGAAAAAGTGCATTTAAAATTAATTGCTCTTGTTTTTGGGGGAAAAAAAAAATAATGCAGTGACCTTGGTGACCTGCAATGTCACTACATCCACACCAATGGCACGCTAGTGGGCATGTTGTAACATTTGTAGTGTGCATATGTCATTTGTACTAGGTTCACATATTTATTAATAAAGTTGAGTGAGCAATCCGCTGTAGCTGTGTAAAATCATAGTTTATTACACATTACAAGCAACTAGGGCCCTTAAATGATTGCTGTAGTTACTAAGGTCGTTCACAATTACAAACCTTTAACCTTACTTACATTCAATACTCGTCATCATGCACTTAACCATCATGTCTGTAAAACTCTACCATCATTTCATTAATTCAGCGCTCCATACATACAGCTGAAACACACACTAGAATACTTTTACTTCTGTAGTAGAAACACAAATTTATCATAACTTTGTTAATTACCGAGGTAGGTTAAAAATGCAACACATACAAACTTTATTCAGTAATTTTAAAAGTATTTTTGACAGGAGAAAAATAAATTGTCCAGCAACAGGCCATGTCACCAATTTTGCCAACTTCAAAGTCGTAACCATCCTGCCATTACATCTAAAAATGAACTTTAATAATTCTTAGAATTTTTTCAATTATGGACCTTAATTCAAAAACCATTATTTTATAAGTATAAAATCTGATATAATAGGAAATGTGACTGTAATTTGCCTTATAGCACTGAGAAACTTAACCAATGCCAAACACAATAAATAAAAAAAAAGGCTGGCTCTGTTTTCACAAGTTGCTTCTTCCCTGGAAAAGACAGGAGACTAGAGCGTAAGCCTACGGACTGTATTTTGCGCTAATCACACCATAAAATATTAAATATTTTTCATTAGTAACAATTAAATATCTTTCCATCATTGTCATCTGAAAATGAAAATATTTCAATAAGTTTTTAATTTGTGTTGATTACTAAACTATTATTATAATTTAAAGCCTTACAGACATGAGACCACAATTCAGGAAACACTGTTCTAAATGTTTAAGTTTGGTTTCCGAAGCATTATAAATTTGCAAGCATTTGCAGTAATTAATTTTTGTATATTTTCAGTTGCATCTTTGTTATAATTTTGTTGTGCGTCATTATAATTTGAGAGATTGTATATTTTTTTGTTGTAGTAGTAGAAGTTGTGTAGTAAGTTTTCGGCTATTGCACATCTTAATTTCTTATGTAGATATGTACACATGATTGATATAAATCTCACATATTTTATTTTTTAGAGAGGAACTTGATAATCAGAAACCAAATTACAATTGAAGATAGCTACATAACTATGTGTGTTGCTTATGTTAGTCAAAGTGTAGATTTTGGAAAGCCTTCTAGAAATGTTTGTGAGAGTATATAACAGTTCATTAGGATCAAATAGAATAACTGTAAACATCACTTGATGCACCGCAGTATGTGCACTTTNAGAGTATATAACAGTTCATTAGGATCAAATAGAATAACTGTAAACATCACTTGATGCACCGCAGTATGTGCACTTTCAATTTAGTTTTCTTTTGTTGTAATTTTTTAGTTTGTGTTAACATTATATTTATTTGTTGTTATGTAGGATANCTTTCAATTTAGTTTTCTTTTGTTGTAATTTTTTAGTTTGTGTTAACATTATATTTATTTGTTGTTATGTAGGATATTTCTAAAGGGTTTTATGTCTTAAGTTCATGTGTTTTCTGTTCAATTTAGTAACTGCAATACTGTTCATTTGACCTGTAAAGCCACAATACAAAGTGGTTTTTTTTCCATACATTAAGCAGTTGGTTCCTAATTGTCAAAACTGCTTGCAACATTTAGGGGCGATGTAGTCGTATAGTGCTCAGTGTAGTTCATTCAACACACAAGTGAACTTTAGTGATAAGTGCCGAAGATTTTTTGTGGCAGTAGACATGAATGCAGGTGCACAACAATTTTTTTTTCTCCCTTGTTTGCTTGGCATTTTATCGCACAGTTACAACTGAAAGCAGATGACCAACTGGAGTCGCATGACTGGCAGGTAAGTCGCCTATCCCTGTCGGGCTGCCATGTCCTGTCTCGGTGCTTGTTTGTCTTCTGGGTTTACTGCATAGTATTCTATGCTTGCTGATACAGTACTGTAGTTCTTGATTTTTCTTGGTGACTGTGTTAAACTGCATGGTGCAGCTAATAAAATCAGTACCTCGGATACTCGTAAGGACAGTAGGGATAAAGTTATGCGTATCAATAATACAGAAAAGTAGAATCACTAATATGTCTGGTCATTGTATGTCTGTGTACGTAGCAACTTGCTGAAGAATGTGTTGGAACTAACCTCTGTTCACAGTTGAAGGAAACAGACAAGTTTCTGTAGTTTTACAGTGACTGTGATCATAAACAAATGAAATGTAAGGAAACATTGTACGGTGACAGTGTTGCCTTATCTTGAGGATTCTGAGTATAGATTAAGTATTTAATTGCAACATACTGCTCAGTCCCATATGATTTATTAGTGCTTACCAACAGGGATTCCACTCCATGCTGTTACAGGTTCTATGAAAACTATATCAACTTTTTGGAAAACCAACATAACCTCCGGTGTTCCTTCAATCATAGATCTTTGCATAAACTTCAGTGAATAGCATCATTAAATAAATACCATTGTAAAATTACATTTTATTCCAAATCGAAATATAACATGCTGGCTAGCGTGGGGGTTCCCTTAAACAAAAACCCACCATAATCTAACATAATCTTACACCTAATTTCAAAATTGGGGGAAAAAGTTTAAATTGGGAGCACTGTTTGTTCTTAACGTTTTGTTTAAAGGGTTGAGTACGTCGAGTGGCCGTGGTTGATTTGAAGCGGACCAAATCATGTGATTAACTAGTGAACTGATTTTGAAAGACGAGTGGTTGTCCCATTAATGCTGTGTCCGAGATGCTGTTTCGAAATTCATGGGTTTGTTGGTGCTGCACCAACAGTGATTGTTGGCCACTTGTGCTTCTTTGGGGCAAACATGCCGGGGAAGTGTGTGGGATTGCGCTCTTTTGGTCAGGTCTGCTAAACTGAATAGGTCCAGAGAATTCTCATAAATCTTAGGTGACCAGGTGGCACGGTTATTCAACGACATCTGCTGTCTTAGCCGTGCTGTCCTAGGGCTTGCAGCTCCGGGGTTCACAGTATGTTGTGCCGAGGGGCTGCCGACAGACTCCTTCCTCGTGGAAGTGCAGTGCGACAGGCTCCGGAGCCGGGGACGCCTAGCCGTTATCCTGTCTCGTCATGGTAGTTGACGTGGTGCTGGACTTTCCTCGGGTCTCGTGCTGTTGTCGTTGGGTCGACAGATGCACCCGGCGTTGTTAGACTACTGCCTCGACGAGCACGTACGTGACGGGTGCCGGCTTCCAGCTCACTAGCTCGTGTGACAACCGAAACTCTGAGAAGCAACATCAGTGCACAGAGCTTCTCTGGAGCCCTACTGCCCAGCATGGAACTTGACTAGTACAAACTTTTCATAGTTACCCAAATAACATTCTAAATTACAAGATTATTATTCATTTTAGTCATCACTTAAAATAACCTCTAAACCAATTATTCAAATGAACACCATAAATACCAGTACAATGTACTACCAACATTATAGACATCTGCAAGTATAGAGTAGGGGATTGTAATCTGCAAAATGTAATTTTACATCATACAAAATAACAATATATTAATTGTTTGCATTACAAATAGTTAATTTAACTTCTTTTTGCTAATTTAGTTTTTATATATCATAATTGTGTCATCAGTACCAAAATTAGGTTTGAAGCCTTAAGAGTAATAATACTGGATTTTTCTGTGTAATAACAAGAACATTGTGAGGAAACTGTACTATGCTTGTGGCTGTCGTAATGTTACATTATATGCCACTACGGTAAGAAGTTGCTATGAGCAAGGATATTTATTACTGTTACAAAGAATGTTGCAGCGTTTTACGTTATAGTTTTAATCCTAATGCCCAGCAGTTAATCAAATTGTACATTTTTTGTAGCAAATTATTATTGCCGATATCATTATGTTTAGTAGTTTGAATTATAACTTTACTGAACATTTGATGGATTTTAAAATTTTTAAATCATTCTCGTAATTTGTTTACTGGCCAATTTAAAAAATGTGATTTATTGAAATGTCTTACGTGTAGGTTATGTTGATACAATCGGTGCTTCTCGTAACTTTTCGTTTCATCCCCGTAGCATAGCCATATACATAGTGGCCAGAATATAACTCTGAATTATCTATTAACTATTTCATCAATTTTGTATGCAAAATATTTATTCAATTTTTAGTTACTCATACACAAATTTTTTTAAATCTTTGTATTTAAGGAAACTGGCATATTCCGACTCAAATGCAAGTAGTAAACTATAAGTAATAAGTACCAAACATTTTCACAAAGTAAAGAAGGTTTGTGTAAAAATACGTATCAAAAGTATCCCTTTCGTTTTTTTTAATAGCAATGCAATGAATAAAAAATAATTTTTGTGGATGTTTAAAACACTTAGGCTATCGAGAAACAACAAGATTGTGAGGATTCCTTTTGATTTTCCAGTTGGCATGAGGCCAATGGGGGCGTGCTACACGCGTGGTCAAGCGGCATATAATGAAGCCCGCCAGATAGCACTGTAGCCCCTAATGTCGTGATAAGTGTGCAGAACATGAAACAGTTATGCAATGTTGTTAAGGACATCAATGACACTTCCCCCACGACATGCAACATCTTTTATACTTTGCTTTGCATTTCATTATAGTCTGTCACATGTAGACTGCATATTTCAATGTTACCAACTTAGTACTCCTACCCTCATGCAATCGTCTGATAACATGCTTTTGTAAAGGTTTATTTGTGATGTGTTGTTACAAATTGGCCATCAACAAAGTGCACTTGTATATGAATTGACTGTACTTATTTTTTTCTGTTAGCCTTAAAAAATNTACAAATTGGCCATCAACAAAGTGCACTTGTATATGAATTGACTGTACTTATTTTTTTCTGTTAGCCTTAAAAAATGTTATAATTTAGTAATGCAATACAAATCAAGTATTTGTTTCTTTGTAAAACGCTTTCATGATTATTATTTGAAACTCCAAAGAGACATATACTTATCACATTAATTTTTATTGCTCCCAATTTTTTTGCCGCACTATTCAGGGGACTGGTTAAGCAATCCTTATATAATACAGTATTTGTCAGTGATTTGTTATCGTAAATATGTTTTCATAAATGATATAGCATGTGGTAGCTGGTGTGTACATGTTTCTGATGCTTTGTTTTAAGGTATTTGTACTGACTCGAAAACTACAGTGACAATGCTTAAATGTTTTTAAAGAATTGTGTTCATTTAAGGTNTACAAATTGGCCATCAACAAAGTGCACTTGTATATGAATTGACTGTACTTATTTTTTTCTGTTAGCCTTAAAAAATTTTATAATTTAGTAATGCAATACAAATCAAGTATTTGTTTCTTTGTAAAACGCTTTCATGATTATTATTTGAAACTCCAAAGAAACATATACTTATCAAATTAATTTTTATTGCTCCCAATTTTTTTGCCGCACTATTCAGGGGACAGGTTAAGCAATCCTTATATAATACAGTATTTGTCAGTGATTTGTTATCGTAAATATGTTTTCATAAATGATATAGCATGTGGTAGCTGGTGTGTACATGTTTCTGATGCTTTGTTATAAGGTATTTGTACTGACTCGAAAACTACAGTGACAATGCTTAAATGTTTTTAAAGAATTGTGTTCATTTAAGGTNTTAAGGTATTTGTACTGACTCGAAAACTACAGTGACAATGCTTAAATGTTTTTAAAGAATTGTGTTCATTTAAGGTTTTATTCATTATGTTTTAGATGTTTTTATGGAAAATTGTATTTAATGATGACTGATAAAGTTACTGTAAATGGGTATTGATATTTTTTGAATATATTATATATTGGTGCTTTCTTAAGTGGTTTTTTTTTNATAAAGTTACTGTAAATGGGTATTGATATTTTTTGAATATATTATATATTGGTGCTTTCTTAAGTGGTTTTTTTTTGTTTCTTTTTCTAGTAGTGTTATCACCCATGTACAGTAGAACCTCTATGTATTGAACCCAGATGGANGTTTTTTTTTGTTTCTTTTTCTAGTAGTGTTATCACCCATGTACAGTAGAACCTCTATGTATTGAACCCAGATGGATTGAAAGTCTGCATCCATGGAACATATTCTGTGGTCCTATCTTTTATTTATCTGCATTTCAAGATCACATTCATTGAAAATCCACGTGTATTGAAATTTTTTGTCAGTCTCCTGAGAAACAATGGATGGAGAATCCATTGTTTCACACACAGTTATTGAGAATGCTTGTTTGATTGGTGTTCAGTATAAGTGCTCAGGCAAATGTTGTCTCACTGTAATGCTGATACGTAGAGTGATATTGTTACCCAGGGCTTTAGCAAACTGCATGGTGACCAAATTATTACTGTTAGTGTTTCTAGTATCTGCAATGTAAAACGTGTTGTGGCAGTGTGTGTGGTTTGAGTCACAGTTCTGCATAGACACTGCATTGACGATCTTGCTATGATAAGACTGTAATAATTTCAGTTCTTTTAAGTTAGTGTTTGTGGCCTCATGATAGATCTTTCTGGGGCATTCAATAAATGATGTTGAAGGAAACTTTATAGTAAAGATAGCAATAAAAATATTTTGNGATAGATCTTTCTGGGGCATTCAATAAATGATGTTGAAGGAAACTTTATAGTAAAGATAGCAATAAAAATATTTTGATATTGTTGTTAGTAGAAAGTATCAGAAAAAAAAGANTGATAGATCTTTCTGGGGCATTCAATAAATGATGTTGAAGGAAACTTTATAGTAAAGATAGCAATAAAAATATTTTGCTATTGTTGTTAGTAGAAAGTATCAGAAAAAAAGTGCTAAAAACAGAGAAAAGTAAATTGTACATACATTAAGGAGGAGAGACCAAAGAATATTGAAGCAAACTACAATATGTGAGACTTTGGTCAGGCGCTGTCAAAAGTTGTGGTTACTATTTGAAAATTGTTAAAAATATTTCATCAGTACCCAAATTATGGTGCAATAAATTTTATTTCATAAGAACATTTTGTTCCCAAAACTGAATACATGTGGATTTTAGTGATAAGTAGGAACGAGAAAAGAAAAACAATGAAATAGTTTCTCAAACCAAATTTGGAGTAAACTTTAAAATGTATAGTAATGGTAAAGTATAAGTGNTGAATACATGTGGATTTTAGTGATAAGTAGGAACGAGAAAAGAAAAACAATGAAATAGTTTCTCAAACCAAATTTGGAGTAAACTTTAAAATGTGTGTCAAATTGTTGCTTTTCTCAGATAGTTAAATTCTGTAATAAGGTCAGCATAAGTTACGGGTTTCCTCTTTTACTCTTCACTTTGCTACCATGCACTTTGAGATAGACGTGTAGTGTGTCGATTTCTTACACATTTTGCCATAGCTTTGTTGGCCCAGTTTACGCAGTTGTGGCGGTTGGCAGTTCCTTTCTGTTGTGCAGGTGCCTCATGTGAAATGTTTGTTATTGCACATGTTCGCAACCCACTCGCACAATTCTACATACTTATCCAGGTCTTAATTAATTGCATTAAGTAATGTGGAACTGTATGTCCTTCACTTTACTTGCTTTAAAATGTAATACACACAGATTTACTGACACCTCACTCAATCGCAATTTGCCATGTGGACTGTGAATTCCTGGGGGAATGCGTGCAACACAGCCTCCACACACGTCCTTCATCCGTTGTCGTTCTCTTCCTGTTGCACCGTCCATTTTCCTTTTTTCACATCACACACACAGTTCTGTCCTCTTCAATCTTATTGTTACACATGATTGCGTAGTATAAAATTCTGTACTCTATCATCTCTGCACCTCAATTTTATTCTCCCATGTTCAACAACACTTTAAAATCCACTTACGTGGCTCGAAACAAAAACCTTGTCACCTTTGCTATTTCCTCTAATATTGCGGTGCTGCCATTGATCGCTGCAAACAGAACTGACGGCAGCAGAATGGCCACACGCCCAACACTGTCTTTACAGAGTCAAATACACAGATTGTCTCTAATAATGTCTCCATTATTAACGTACAATGAGTGTAAACATTTATTTGGGACATTCAATATGTTGATACATCATGTGGGGATATATTTATGAAGACTACTTTAAAATTTAAGTGCATTGCACTTTACTAAATTTTTTTCATTCATCTGCGAATTACGAATTTATTTAGTCTCGTATGTGTTACGTTTGTTATGCAGATGGTCACAAACTGAATTATAGCGCACGGCTTTGCGNATTAACGTACAATGAGTGTAAACATTTATTTGGGACATTCAATATGTTGATACATCATGTGGGGATATATTTATGAATACTACTTTAAAATTTAAGTGCATTGCACTTTACTAAATTTTTTTCATTCATCTGCGAATTACGAATTTATTTAGTCTCGTATGTGTTACGTTTGTCATGCAGACGGTCACAAACTGAATTATAGCGCACGGCTTTGCGTAATGTTTAAGGTATGTTGTTACATAAGACATCCTGTATTGCAATTTGGATGCAAAATTTTGATGATGGAATACTTTGTTGACTTTGTATTTTACACCAGTAGCTCTTGGTTATACAGTAGTATATATTAACTTGGAGTTGTAGGCAAGGTGTCGCTAAGACATGACTGGAACAGATGCAAGCTCTTCGCAGTGTGCCGTTAAGTTACTCGTGGAAGGTACAAGGCTAACTGCTTAAGAATGTCTACCACATAATGAAGTATGAACAGTCTGTAACTATTAACAAATTAAAGCTTCTGCCATTCTTAAGCCACTTGGATTCCTGGCAGTTACTCACGTGTTAAAGAAAAGACAATACATTGAGGAAAGTCTCTGCGGTGTTGTTTGTGCTAGAAGCAAAACCATACAAGTTTTCAAGGTTGAGTAAGGCAGTCTCATTGTTCAAAATGTCATTGTTAACGCAGAATAGTGAGTCTAGCGTAGTTGAAACCCCTTTACCCCAGCCATGTTCATGTGAGTGCGACTACTTGTTCCAGTGAAAGTTCTGCACTTTTATTCTAGTATGTCTAGAGCAAAAATAAACAAGTGATCTTGAAACTGGCTTGTTCGTAGTTAATATTTAATTATTTTCTTACTTCATTAATAATATTGCGCTAAGTCATAAGGTACATCAAAAATAATTTTTATTAAACATGACATTTCATAGTTCCTGTTACATACTTCTACAGTTTGTAGAGAGAACATGATCAATAAAGTTTTGATGAGTAGCCCATGTCCAGAAATGTACCATTGCAGTGCTACAAGAATGACACAAATCAAGATTTCAAAACTCCCACTGCATGGTAGGCAACTCAACTTGACAATGGGCAATGTCTGATGTCACCTGATGCCACGTTTAGTTTGTTTACAATCTGACAGTGCTTTGATTATCACTTCACTTGCCATTCAGTCATTGTTGAATGTGGTACAGAATGGCTAGGTACAAGTTTGCAGAGAACACAGACATGTTAGTTTATGGCAAATTTGAACATAAAAGAAGACCCGTTCAACATCTGTATCAGGAGCGTTTTTCGTATCACATGACTCCATCACGTACAATTTTTGCCTAATTAACAACAGCTGCAGGACATGCGTACTTTCAAAGTATGGTAACTGAGCCAATTGTGGTTCTACGTGGAGGTACTTGAGTTGGAGAGAGCCCATCAACGTGTGCTCGAGCCATGGCAGTGCCATGAATGTGTCTCGCAGCAGTGTCTGGCATGTTCTGCATGAACAGTAACTACACCTTGCCATCCCCAGAGGGCATACACAGTGGGTCTGGCTGATTATGCACCACATGTCAACTTGTGTACATGGTTCCTACGCTGTTGTATGGATGAGCCAAAGTTGGCATGGCACATTTTACGAGTGAATCAGTCAAAACAGCCACAACCTTGCGCTGCACATCCAGCACATTCCAGCAACAGTTCGGCATCAATACGTGGGTAGGTATCAGTGGTCATGTGCATTCTGCCGTACCACCTAACAAGTGCCACGTACTTTACATTCCTACAGTTGGCACTAGTGGAGTTCTTGGAAGATGTACCACTGAACATTCGTTAGCAAATGCAGTTCCAACTTGCAAAGCTGTGAACTGGCATATAGTGTTTGTCATATTGCATGTTCCTATGGGACTTCCAGTGGCAACCCTAGAATTGCATTGATGGAAAGCATGTATGCCAAAAGTTCACTATATATTGGTATCGTAGTTTGCTCATGTCCTGGTAGTAGTATGTTTTAAAACACATTAGACTGAAGAAGCAGTTTTAATGACCAAAATAATATTTATAGCATGCGTATCATCTTGAAAGTACCTTTGTCTGGGGTATTTAAAAAAAAAAAATGTGTTACAAACATGGTGGAATGGCGTTAAAGCAGCAGGCAGGCTACTGCATTAAGCTCAACTACAATGCAGAATAGGGGAAGGCTGGTTAAAACACAGTGAGAACTTCACATTTTCTCATTAGTTGTATGCACTGAAATATGATCAGAAATTAATTCACAGCAAGTAATAGTCATTACCATCCTATAATGAATTGAAGTGATGTAAGGTCAATGCAGCTATGTCTGCACTTTGCTGTTTGTTGTGGTCTCATTACATGAAGCAGTGATGGCCTGTACATGCACTGTGAGGACTCGCATAGCCTCTTCTTTGTACAGGATATCACTGTGTGTTGGTCATGAAGAATACCAGTGTTTGTGACAGACTGGCTGTCGTGGCCACCGCTTCATTACCCCTGCTTCAGTAAGTGAGCGAGATTATGGAAAAAAATATTGTCGTTTACTGGTGGTGCGAATAGAGTTTTTGAAGAACGGTGGGAAACTTATCAGCAGGCGCGATTGGAGCAGATCATTTCTGTTGTGCTATGTGAGCAATTTATATGCTAATTGTCACTAGTGAAATGGTATTTATTAAATTGATATGAACTTTTGAAATGTGTAACCACAGGACTGGGAATAGGAGATTGCTCACTGCAACGTAGCTAAATTTGTTTATTGACTATTGCCATGTTTCCTCATCCAGAACATTGATAGAAGTTAGTTTCTTATCTATAGAGTACATATTAATAACTGCAATTTTTACGTAAATAGTTTTGCAGCTAAACTTAGGTCAAACAACGCCATGCTGTTAAAATAATAGTTGCATTGTTATACGTACTTATTGATATGATATTGGGTGTTACAACATGGTACGGGTGACATCGGGCTTCATCATTTCTCCATACTGTATGTAAGCATAGACAAGGCCACCTCCTGAGTGTAATTGTGAAACCACAGTCTACTGATATAGGCCTAAATACTACATGTACGCAGTTCCAAGTAACTTTCATATTCGCCTTACAAGATATGGTTTCAGTGTTACAAGTTGGGCAGTCCAGGTTGCAAGCTTAAAACCGATATTACATGATACCTGCTGCCGTACTTGGTCTTGTACAAGTCTGGGTGCAGGAGCCGGTATACCAGCCCCTACATGAGCCGCCATGGAAGATTCATATTGAATGACAGCCGTTGGCGTACTAGCTTTTGACACACTCTGTGGGTGCGCAGTGTGTGGTTCCTTGTAAATATGAACCCCCATCAATCAGTAACTTGCGTAGGTATAAAAATAGTTAGCTAACATATCTTAGAATTGCTATATTACTGTTGGCCTTTACATTAATTCCTTGCTTACTGGTGTAATTTCATTCATTTTCTTGAAAATGGTGTGAAGTCACAAGAGTACAAGAGTGTTAGTTTTAAATTTGATGAAAATTACTAACCATTTGCAAAATGTAGTTTTTTCTTTATGTACCAAGTTATTATCTGCATGCAATATTTTATGGACAAAAAAATAGTATCCGACAGTTTTAAACTCTTGCCCGAAAGTCACACTTTAACACGAGCTCTGTGATTTTACTGCCATATTACCAGTCTACACACACATGTTGGCCATTAAATGCTCTATATATATATATATATATATATATATACACACCTTTATTTTTTTTATGATATAGAATAAATGGGAATTGATTATTGATTACCTTCCGAGAATCGCTACAGAAGTAATAATAGTTGAATAAGTCAAATTATAATAGTTTCTAAAATATAATTAAGTAATGTTCTATGCCCGAACAAAGTCGCTGTTTCAATATTTAATCTCAAACATAGAAATATACAAATCCGAGATGATGTCCAAACTCTCTCAGGCAGTAGTGAGGGAGTAGCTAGAGTACATCTTGTACCTTCTGTTGTTGGTCACAGAGTTAGCGTACGTACACTGTTGGCTCTTTTATCTTAGATAACTGGAATAGTCCTTACTTTTTTTAAATTTAATTTTTCGTGAAGAAAGTTTACTATAAATTCTTACTACAGTATACAGTACTTGGCTAAAATTAATTTTCTCATTCAAAAATTTGTTAAAATAAAAATTATGTAGGTATTTCAGTGTAAATGGTATGCATTTGTCATTCATTTTTAATTTTATTTGTATTTTAACATTTTTTGTTTTCAGAAGTGGTTGTACCTAATTTAAAAGTACAGCATCAGCTTTCAGATGCAGATGAGGTGGCAGCTGGCATCATGTTTGTAGCTAGTTTGGGTTTATATGTGAATTAAGTGCTCCCTGTAGTTATCCTCTTGAGTACAGTGTGAGTTGTAATCACGTGTGTTGCGGCTGATGGTGAGGAGGTGGGCTTGTGTTTGTGGGAGAGGTGACATGTGCCGTCTACAGGCGGAGGTGTGCATGGTGGCTTGTGCAGGAGACAATAAGCCCATCTGGCAAGTGGCGGAGGAGCGAGAGGAGAACAAGCACCGCAACAAGGAGAACGTACCGTACGGAGAGTACGGCGGTTGGCACAAGGCAGCCAAGGTGGACTCTCCCACCGTCACCACCACCCTCAAGAACCTGGGCGCGCTCTACCGCCGTCAGGGCAAGTACGAGGCTGCCGAGACTCTGGAGGACTGCGCCCTGCGATCGCGCAAGGAGGTCAGTTTCCCAGTACTCTGCTTTACTTACTTCATGTGTCAGCATTGTCTGCAGTTCACCACTTACTTGCCTTTATCCTCATTATCAGTGGTAGAAACTGCAACTACCAGGTGGATCTTTACATTTCTCAATTACGCTCTCATTTTTACTGTCTTTACTTGCTTCTAAGATGCACCTTCTTTGTGACTTTCCAGATATCTGGGAAGGGGCTGTGTTTTACGATCAGTGGCATCTTACATTTGCTAGCATATTCAGTAACTGTTGGTATTAAAAAATTTATTTTAATCCCACGAGGCTTTGAACACATGTATTTCTATACTGTTATTACAAAATTCACCAGCAGAAACAACATACTCTTGAAAAATATTTATCGTCTAACTATAAAAAAAAAACTGTTCGACAACAGATGAATAGTTTCCAACAGGTGCACACACAAAGGAGGACGACAAATTTTTTACGCCGTTGTGCGATTGCGAAGTTTTGCTGGATAGACGAGCTTCATCAGGCGGCGAGTTGTAGAGAACTAGACCGTAAGTACTTGAATTCCGGTTCTTTTAATAAATTTTTGGTAGCCTAGCGGTCTACTTGTAACCGTAACTCACATGTTTATGAAATGAATAAGTTTCCTAGCATAGCACAACATTGTAAAACAAATAGTGGACACTGGAGAGTTCTAGCTGTCACACTTTTAACTATAATTGATTGGGATGCCATTTTGTTACACCAAACTGTAGGAAGTGCTATCTTGTAATGTTACCTGTTGAAGAAGTTGATGTTTACAGAAGTTATGTAAAAGTAGAACAAACGTAAAAGCTACTTGTTTTATAAAAATAAAAAATAAAATAAATTAAAATTACATTAAACAAGAATTGGGATGTGAAATCAGATTTTTACACAAGAAACGAGATGTGAAATAAATTTATGTTAGACAAGAATCCAGAAGTGAAATAAAATTAATTACCCAAGCTACTTTTGTATTGACAGAAAATTTTGATACGTGACGCTTCCTACTTATTATTATTACTATTCGACTCTGCATCATCACATGCGGGTCACGTACCCCCAAGGGAATCAACCCCAACTGACTGCCTCGAAGGTCAGCACCCATGTAATGAAAGCAAGTCATGGCATCGCCCCCGCTACTTGTAAACCCGCTGAGAAGCATCCACGGCCCTTAAGCAAGCAGCAGATGCAGCCTGCAACTACACTCAAAACCCCCCGCTGCCACCCCGCCAAGAGATGGCAGCAGCGGCGCCTCCCGGCCCATGCCTGTAGGGGAGGCGGCCGAAGATTACCAAAAGCGAACGAAGCACGCGGGAACTCTCCAGCCAAGAGGAATGTAACACAGTGCACCCGGCAGAAACACCAGTCAGGCGAGCTGCCAACTCCGCTCCTTAAGGAAGGAGCCAACCAGTTGTCCATATAGCTCGCCTCAGCACAAGTCGTGCTAAGGCTCTCTACTACACAGCCACAGTCCTCCTCAGGACTCTCCTAGACCTTCCACTCTTCTACCAGTTCTTCAGCTGACAAAGCCTTCCCTAACACGGTAGCTGAAGAGTCATCGCTACCCCGTTATACTTGCCGTCAAGCGTCACCACACCCGACACGTACACAACACGTGGTGCCCCAGGTCCCTTCATGACTACAAACCACAATTACGGTTCAGTTGTTTTCACAACTACTTAATTGTCTTGCTCTTGTACAAAGTCTGTTGAACACCTAGTGTGTAGAGGTAGTACGGGTCACCGTGTTCCTACTCTCAAGGGAATAAAACACGTATTCTAGCTGAGTTCTGTCTTTCCTAGCTCTGTAGTGAATGTGTGCCTTTTCCCCAACCTGGTAAGCGTTACTCTCGAAGTGGCAGGAGACTGCGAATTGGCAACACATTTTCTTTGTAGAGTAGGACTGCAGTCAGCCGCTAACCGGGACTGCACGTACGTCACACACAAGAACAAGTTCGACGGCCACCCATACTGTGGACCCGGTACGTACCTATTGTACAAGTACGGTAGAGCCCCAACCACTAGAAAGACACACAACGAAGTATCTGGGTCAACTAAGTCAGCTAGCCCATTCCCTCCAGAGCGTATCAACTCGCCGGAAGGGGTGCCAGGCCTGACGAGGCACTTCTGCAGTACACTTTAGTTAGGGGTTTGTTGCATGCTGCATCTAAAGGGAGAACACTGGCACCTATCCTGTCCATGACGTTCGCTCACCGACGAGGGAGCAGGGGGAACGCCTGGAGCCCAGCTGCCATTCTTGCATCTCGCTACCCCCTAAGTAATCAACCTACACCAGCCCTCAGTTGTAAGTCCCCACGGAAGAGAGCACAAGCCATCCGACAATTACCCTCCCTGCCAACTTATTTGGCCTCCCAGTTAGGGTTCCCGGAGCTGCTCATCCTGCCGTCGAACTACTCCGCCAGGGGTACACTCTCCCCTTGGGAGTGGAACCATTAGACTCGGAGGACACCACTGAGGCCCCAGCACCAGTCGACCACGTGCCCGCCAGCCGGCCGGCACCTCGTTCACCAGCAGACGACAGAAGAGTCAGCCTGCCAAGCCGTCCGCTCCAGCCAGAGCTGAAGTCTACCAGCAAGGGCCAGTGTGTGCCGCAAGGGAGCGACACCAGTGGTAAGCTAGTCCGCACCCGTGTGTCCAACGCCCAGAGGCATCACCTCGCCCGCACAGACTTTGTATCCAGTAGGCGCCGGATGCGCCCTACCTTATATAAGGGGCCAGCGCGAGGCAGACGAGTCATTATACAGATGCCTCCGCAGGAGAGTCCGCCCCTACATGTGCAACTGACCTGGCGCAAAATTAAAAACTTCCCCAGTTTTGACGTGACATCCCTCTCCCTAGGCCATCACGCATCGTGTTTGAGTCTTGACTGTCACTGTCCCTGTTCTGAAGACTTATCTTATCAGTTGGTTCATCTGCAGTAGTCGTTCACAAGGCCAAGGTTGGCCAAGGTCACTTGTTTTGAGAAGTAGGTGTGTAGGTCTTATATTTTGATTGTTTTATTTAAATGAAAGTGCATCTTATTGCATGTAAGTTTTTTGTAGACATTGCACCACTCAAGTTGTATTCACACAAGGGTCTGTTAGAAAGAACTATTTAAAGATACCTTAAGCTCAATACTTCATTTACATATATTAACTACATGAATGTTGAATTAGTATTTCAAAACATATCTCTTGTGATTTGGGTTTCAGTTGTCATACGTGGTCTTGGAACAGTTTTTAAATTATTCAAATTTTATTATTGATTTGTTATTTTTGTGTAATAATTGTAGGTACTGAGTTGAAATCTTTCTTATATTTCTGGGAATAAAACTCCATTTACTGTAACATGCAGATTTTCAACTCAAACTTTTTTGAACGTTTTATTGAGCGCATTTTGTAGAAATACATTATGTATGAAAGCAGAAGATTTCAAATTGTTCATATCTTTGCAGCAGAGGTCTGCGGTCCTAGGAATTTTAGTTTGAGTTGAGTCTGAGCGAGCCTACTGGAAATTTCCCGAGCTTAGAGTCATCTCAAGCTCAAGATCTTCCATTACATACAAAAATAAGTTTTACAGTAAAGACTATTTGTGCTTAGACAGCAATCTGTTTTCATATCTGCAGTTCTGAGAAATTATTTAAACCAAAACACATCCACTTTTTAAAATGTTGGTTTTCGTAATGAACAATGTCATATTTTTCTAGCAAAGGTAAACAAACTATCTTGTCGGATGCTGCATGTTAAGCCTGAGTTTTGTGCTAATTTTGCTGTTAATCAGCATTCGTATCTCCATTTCTGGGGAATTCTTTTCAATATTCACATTTAATTAATTAACGTGTTAATTTATTTTGTAAGTAATAAAATATCTAGTTGGTCACTGGCCAAATGACCTGCTGTTGCTGTAAAAGCTAACTGCAAGCAGGTATTCAGCTCAAGCTTGATTTTCAAGTACTCGTAAATCTCTATTTTGCAGGATTATTGGTTTGTGAGTGTTAGCACGAGATATTCTTGTATGCCTATGTACATTTAGTTTACTCGCTTAAGGGTGTTCAAGTGCCAAAAATGATTTTCGATATTTTTATGATGTTTTATAATTCTGTTTTATTACATCAAATAGTAAGCTGATAAAGTATTAAAAGTCATGGAAAATTAATTTACAAAAATTAATAATGGAAAATACAGGAATATTTAATATATATATGTATTGGCATACAAATTAAAAAATGTTGCGTAATATTATCATATTTGGCTACAGTACAAATAAATTGTTATTGTGATTATAATAAGATGAAGAAATTTCATAAAATTTCTTCCAGTGGTTTGGCCATAATTTTATTTTAAGTTTTACAATTAAATTGAAATCCAAACTAGCCAGAAGTTAAACCCTAGTCACAGGTGAACAAAATGCCACACTTCATGGCGTTTATTTATTTTCAAAAAACACTTTAGCTAAAATCAAACATTGTGCTGATAACTTTTTGGAATTTGTTTGGCACAAATTTCATGGTTATAATGCTGATAATTGTGCTAAAAAAGTATACGATAGTTATTTTTAAACAGATTTGGCATTTTTATAAAATAGCTATTAATAGTGTATCGTAAAACTGCAAAATTTCTTAAAAATGCAGAAAAAATGTTGGGCACGTGAACAGCCTTAAGAAACATCTATGGTTTTATTGTAGGGAGTATTAAGGTGGTCGAGATATGCTCATTAACTCTCTCATCGCCTCTATGCGCAAAGCACTGAACTGGTGTGCAGTCTTGCCATTGAAAACGTGCCTCTGTGAGACTTTCAGCGGAGACCCTACCATTTTATGTTGTAATAATAATAATAATAATAAGGGTTTGATGCACGTCCCTATTCCTTTTTTAATATTTTGTACCAGAATATTCATACCTAAAGATGACGGTGAAACCACCCTTTTATCCATTTTCACTATCACAAAAACATGCTTTAGAGAGAAATGGAGGAACTGAAAAACGTATACAGATGCATAATAACGTTTCTTAAATGCTGTTCGTAAGCAGACCTCGCTCGTACACGTTGGACAGTTTTTTAATAAAACGTTTACTGCCGGAGCTCTCCACACCGTTCAGCGGCCTATCCAGGCGGCTGGCTACCTTAAGGCTGTAACCATTACCGGTAATTTGGATTCACTGTAAACTTTCCATGGTTTTCATCTTCNTGGTTTTCATCTTTGCTTTCCCAGCTAACAGCAGCTAGCAACACTTTAGTGTTGGTTTAAAAATATTTGTCTGCTAATTATTACGTACACCACTTGGTCAGAGTCATGCTGTTTAATTGGAAAGTGTGTGTTTTTCCTGGAAGACTTAATTTTTTATACATCTCAGGGAAGTTGTGAATTCTCACTAGAAAGCCACATCCAGTAGCATAAGTTTTGTGTGAATCCATTTCTGACTCTGTAATCTTGCATATTAACATGATGTATTAAATTATGCAAAGTAGTTGCAGAGAAAGCAGTTTATTCTACCAAAAATAATTTTTTGTGTTAACTATGAAAGTGACAGATTTGAAATACTGCCATAAGATGCACAGATTTATTTGACAGTTCTGGACAGAAGTGTAAGGGTGTGAAGGAAAAGAAAAGGCTAGTCTATTTCATATAAGAATTCCTTTTTTTGATAGATTGTGTAGAAGTAGTAACCTGTAAACCAACATGCTATGTATCCTTCCGCCACCACGTGGTTTCCACCCGACTGTCAAAACATGTTTCATTTGTTTCATATAACATCAGTAAAATTTGACACTCGTGTGTGTGACCAACCTACACAGCACGTAAACAGCAAAGAACTGTCAGCTGATGGTTGTTGCAGGATGCGTGTTGTTATGTTGGCGGTCTTAGCAATGAATATAGAAGAAAATAGTACTCAACATTAAAAATTATAATGTAGAAATTTAATGATAATTACAACATTTATGGTTGAAGTTTTGCTAGTAGAATAATGTGCAATTTTTCTCAGTTATAGAGTAAGGGCTTTAAAAACATTTAGAAATAATATGGTAGAGCATGCGAAAATTACGATTATGTGAAATGTCTCCACCAATCTCCCTTGTCTACTATGGTCTCCACCCACCCGCCTGGTGAAATGCCATAACCATTGAGCTCTCTTCCGTCATAATTTATTGATATGTGATAATTCCTTGCTGGTGGTGTCGGAACATTTTATATGCTGAATTGTTTTTGTATTTCATTCAGTGTAGTTCATTGTAGGTACCTTTTTAAAACAGTCTACTCAGTGAAATAAATTATTTCCACGTGTCCGCCGCTTTGTAAAAGGGTTTGTGGTGTGCTGTGGTCCGCCATTTTCTGTAAGTCGCTAAGTATGAGAGAAAAAGTATTTATATTATGAAGTATAAATTTTTTGGTTTCAAGAAATATCTTTCTTGAATTTATTAAGTCAATAAATAATTTATTTCATATCAGTGGCCGACAAAAGTGAATTTAGTGAAGTTAATCATCCAAAGCTCGCCACGTGTTTAGGAATTACGAAGTGAACAGTAAGTTTGTGTGTTTTGTAAATAATGTTTTCTTAAATTATTGTTAGAATATTCTAAATGTATTTGGCCTTTTTAAAAACCTTGTTTTGCCCTAATTTATTTTATTTGAACACTAATAATTTTTATGTGCGAAGTTAAATTTGCTGAAAATGTTTTGTGCATTTCGTACATCAGTATTAATAGTGACGTATTTATTGTGTTTTGTTCTTGCGGGAGGTTTTCAAGTGTAAGTTTCCTAAATAAACACCTGTTTATTGTAGTTCATTGTATAAAAAAATGCAACAATATTTGTGTGGAGTATTTCTATACTCTGTACCATGTAAGTTGGTCAGATTCTGACAAGTCTGCGAAAGTAGCACCACTGTTTACATCTTACTACGTATCCTTCCGCCATCAGCTGATGGCCACATGGCAACAAGGTTGTTTAATTTCATGCTGTCATTATCAGCCGATCCCCTTGTCAATGTACTGTTTGTGGGATGTTTTAGGCAAACTTGCTACTCAGAAATACGTAGCTGCAATTGTATATTAGTAATAGTAATGTATTCATAAATCATTAATCAGTAAATTATGTTAAAGGGTAAAAATATAAATAATTAATTTAAAATTTAGTAACTACAAAAAAATTTAATGCTAAACAATTTTAATATATTTTAGACTGCCATCTGCCATAAAACCTTGCAAAAAATTTAATATTTGCAAACTCTTTTTTATTTGCNTGACATCTGCCTAAAAAAAATTAGTAGGTTATAAAAGTAAAAACATAAAACCTTGCAAAAAATTTAATATTTGCTAACTCTTTTTTATTTGTCCGAGACAGTGAATTTGGGAAAACATTTGTGAAACAGTAGTTGTAGCTATTATCACACGTTGGACATTATAGCTAACATATTCGAGTAGGAAATATGCGACGTGGAATAATGTTAAAATTGCTTAACAACTATTCACGCGTGTCCCACTTTCTTCGGAAACAAGGAAATGGATTTTTGGAGAACAATATGGCGTATAATTTACGTAGACGAACTATTACACTGGTTAACATGATTTTTTCCACAAGGAAACTGAATAGCGACCCTAGTGCAGTTTTTTATGCTGAATTCAAATATGTAATCAGATTTCTTACAGCAGTCATAGTTTTCTTGTGACAGTCATTTTTGCGTGATATACTTCTGTATGACGCTACTCACTCCCTGTGAGATACAGGGCGGGTCGTAGGGTACAAGTTACCTCTCTGGTGCAGATTACAGGCGCCTTGGATGTCGAGGGTTGAAACCTCTGGCAATGTTTTGTCCGTTTTTCTTCTGTGGCCGTAAGGGCAAAGCTTCGTCGGGGGCGAATTTGTTTGGAAGTGGGTTGTACTCTTTCTTACCAAGATGATTGTTATCCTCTGCGATGGGGAGTGTTTGAATAAAGAAGTCTATATTAGGCAAAAAATATACACACACTGTCCGAATCTGTACCCAGCAAATTGGGAGCCTTAAGGGCGGATCAAATACCAAAATGCTCACGGATTTTAATGTGGTGGACGTTAGGCGTCGGGTACTCGAAGGCTCTTTGAATGACGAACGCTGGCACTTAGCTGTATCTGACTCAGAGCTTTCCCGCGTGTCTTGATTCGGCGCTTTCCCGCGCATCTCGACTCGGAGGATCTCTGCGACACCGCTAGACGCCTTCTGCCTTTTCCCATGCGTCTCGACTGCCTGTCAAATATTACTTTGTTTTAGTAAGCAGATGGCTAGTAGCCAGTATTGAAATTGTAGTGAGCCTGGCAACACGTGTAGTGGTTTTCTGCTGTATATTGTATTTATTTGTAAGTTTTATAAACGTTTCAGTATGCCAAGAAAGTGTTTAAATCAACCAAACAATTTCTGCTGTGTGTGTGGTGAACTGACCTTCAAGTCTCTGAGGCGAAATTTCACACCACTTGTGAAAAAATGTTATGAGCTTTATTTTGGCTGTAAAGCTGGTGATTTCAATAAAGACTGGGCCCCAAATATATGCTGTGTATCATGTGTTAGGCTTCTCACTGGATGGAAAATTGCTACTCATCATATGCCGTTTTCAGTCCCTATGATTTGGAGAGAACAGAAGGACCATTTAACTGACTGTTATTTCTGCTTAACCAACGTTAAAGGAATTAATTCCAAAACAAAATATACAGTTAAGTATCCCAATTTGGCTTCTGCAATGAGGCCTGTGCCACATAGTGAAGAGTATCCTCTACCAAAGTGTAGAGATTTCATGACCTTAAGAGATAACTCCGACTCCGACCCAGCTCATACTGAAGACGAAAGAAAGGAGAGAAGTGACCCTACATTTGAAGTAAGTAGTTCATCAGAACCTCACCTTTTAACTCAAGAAGATGTTAATGATCTTGTACGGGATTTAAATTTTTCCAAACAGTCGGCTGAGCTTTTAAGTTCCAGGCTCAAAGGTTGGAATCTACTCCAAAAAGATACACGGATATGCATTTATCGTAGTCGCGATAGTTATTTCAGTGAATACTTCTCTAAAGAAGGCCATGTAGTTTTTTGTAATAATGTTTGTCCATTAATGGAGGTTCTTGGACATCAACACCAGCCAGATGAGTGGCGATTGTTCATAGACTCATTGAAAGTTAGTTTGAAGGCTGTACTACTGCATAATGGGAATGAATTACCATCAATACCTGTCACGCATGCCAATGATATGAAAGAGACATATGAATTATACTTTAACAACAATCTTTTTTAATTGATATGATTTACATACTGGAATATCTGTGGTGATTTGAAGGTCATAGCTTTATTGTTAGGTTTCCAACTTGGACACACGAAATTCTGCTTGTTTTTTGTGAGAATGGGACAGCAGGGATAGGAAGTCGTCACTACATAAAGAAACAATGGTGTAAACATGAATCTCTTATTCCTGGGCATAAAAATGTAATAAATACCCCATTAGTGGATCCCGAAAAGGTGTATTTACATCCCCTGCATATAAAACTGGGGCTTATAAAAAATTTAGTAAAAGCAATGGATAAAAGTTCTGCTGCATTTATGTATCTGAAATCTAAATATCCTAAACTAAGCTATGCAAAATTGAAGGAAGGAATATTTATAGGGCCGCAAATAAGATCACTAATATCGGATGATGAACATTTTGAGGAACTGTTACATCCACCGGAAAAAGCAGTGGAAATTATTCGAAAATATCTGTTGTGGATTTCTTGGCAATAATAAAGAAGAAAACTTTAGTGAAATAGTGAGTGATCTTCTGACGCCGTACAAAGGAATGGACTGCAACATGTCTTTGAAAATTCACTTCTTGGACTTTAACCTAGACGTTTTCCCTGAAAATCTTGGGGCTATCTCTGATGAACATGATGAGGATTTACATCAGCAGATTTCTACTATGGAAAAGAGGTACCAAGGAAAATGGGAGTCCCAATATGCTGGCCGACTACTGCTGGACCATGAAGAGAGACATCCCGAACGCAAAATATGGCCGAAAATCATCATATAAAACTTTTTAGGTAAGCGTAAATTAGCGGTATATTTATTATTTAGTGTTTCGTAAGTACTAATTCTTTTAAAACTTTAAACACGTGCCACAAAAAAAACCCTGCCTGATGGGAAAAAATCTGAGAACATATTTGAACTCAGCGTGGGAAAGATAGTTAGATTTTTTTTATTTGGTCCTTGTGAAAGAGAGAACTTTTTTTTTGTTAACCAGTGTTACCTGCCGAATAGAAATTACTAGTACTCAAAATCACTGTACACGAAATATGTTACTTTAAAAATTATGCAGAGCTCATGAAAAATAAAACTATTGGTATCTGTTCGTAAATTTATATATGTCGCACGCAGAACACTTTTTTTTTCGTAGCTGGTAATACTTTAGAAAAAATCTGATAGATAGCGCGCACATCATGTCCTGTCTGGAGCGAGGTCTGAGCCGCTTATTTTGCTCAATAGATTGCGTCTTTTTAAAGTTGGCTGTTCTTCTATTACTGGCTCGGAACGACACAAACTTTAAATATATTTCGTCAAATTATTAGAAAAAATAATCAACAATATT
>NQII01000520.1:372677-461619 GCA_002778355.1 Clitarchus hookeri | reverse complement strand
AAACAATTACATCTCACGAAAGACTTTAAACTAAAGTTCCCAACCACACCAATAAAATAAACAGAACCCCAACTAGTATATTATGTGGCCATAAAAATAAAACGTTGGGAATGGCAACCAGATATAGTAGGCCAAGTACCGGACTGAAGTGGTCAGTCTTTCAATGCCTGCCATTGGATTTGTAGTTTGTTTACAAAGATGGTTTTCGTCACCGACAGAACAGCTGTGGCGGAGGGATACATTGTGGCCGTACTTTTCAAGAACTGTCAAAATTTACTGAAGTTATATGAAACTGACAATGATATGTTAAGCCTACCTACCTACATCAAAATGTGTAGCCAAGCTGCTCAGGTATAGATAATGAGAAAGAATTAATTTTGCTGTAGAATTTTTTATTGCTGCAGCGGATATTGGGTGATTAAGATCCATAGTGTAGTCACTGAAAAACATGTTTAAAAATGGCAGCTTTCTTGCCCAGCAGACAGAAATGCTCACAGAAAATTAGCTATATTAAAAGTTTTAATTTGATTTTCGAGGGTAATACAATTTTTCTGTCAAATCCATTCATATGGTCGCAATATATTTGAGACGTTATCCGCATTAAAATTCAGTACCGTATCACAAAATCTTAAATTGTATTCTAATCAAAAGACTAGACTTGCATTTGTAACTGTCTCATCAATTTCGCTGAATGCTCCTACAACTAGAGTCGTGTGGCTAGGCGTGCACGACGAACTGTGGAGCATCGTTTGTTATAGACTGCAAATTTGGTTTGACGTCTTTAATAAGATATCAATTGTTATTCTTATGAAGAAGCAGTTTGGACGTTACAGCATATATATATGTGAAACTTTGAAGTATTAGGAATTCTGGGAAATTGTTAGACAGCATATCGAGATTGGGCATTTTACAGTTTGTACATGTAACAATGCTATTTATGAATTAACCACAGTACTGAGTGGGCCTGGAAGACAATATATCACATTACCATAAATATTATTTGCTGCAAAAATTATTCCATCACAAAAAAAATGCATGGTTTTAATATAAAAAAATAACATTCAGACATACTAACTTTGGAAATACCTATCAGTAAAATCCCCAAATATTAAGTGTGTGAAAAATTTACAAAGTGAATTGTTGTTATTATTTTTAACATTGTTATTATTATTTTTAAACATTTTGACCTGCAATATTTAGTTAAAATATAATTACTGTTATTTTCATTAAAAATACAACACAATATCAATTTCCATTATCAAGAATAGAGTAACATGATATTGGAACTCTCCTAATTTCCTTTTGGAGCAAAATGGTAGTTAACGGTGATAATAAACTTTTGGTTTGATAATTAATTTACAGTTTGTATTGGAAATCAAACAAATTTTACAAAATAGAGTAGATCACTAGCAAACAAGATAAAAAATATTTACGCTTGACATGGAGACTGCACTTGAGCAAATCTTCTTCGCGAAACTGCAGTAGCTCTCTTGGCTTTAACCAAGAATGTGTTGGAAAAGTTCTGTTCATAGTACACTTCTGATTGGTTGCATTTTGTAATGCACATACTCTCCAAACACTTGCGAGACATTTGTGATCTAAACTTGGTTCTATTCTTCGTGACCAGGCTAAACACACGCTCGCACTCAGCATTACTGTGGGAGATCGTCAATACCGATAACATCTCTTTCGGCAATCTGTCAAACTTTGTACGGCCATCTATGGCTACATTATTACCTACACTGCTCCACTTTATATCTATTTTATCTTCTTTCTTGACTAGGGATGAAGTATTTTCTAGCTGAAGGATAGTGAACTGTTTCTAAAGTTCATCAATAGCTATCTCTCGTGTTTCATTATCTGTTATGGGCAGTATTAAGGGAAAAACGCTCTGTGAAAAAAGTTACATCAGAAATGTTGCATTTGTATTTTCTCAATCGCTACAACTTCTGCTTTCTCCAGTACTTGATTTTTTTAGTGGAAATTTACTTCTTATATAATTGCAGGCAGTTGTAAAGTATCTTCTTACAGATGTACAGAAATATCTGTTTGTCATCTTTGCCGAGTTTTTCAACGATCTGAGATGTCCGACTACCAATACTTCAGAGTCCTGGCGGTGATTTTGAATGGAGTGGTAGCTCACTTCATACAACAGTATATTTTTGACCAACTGGTTTCAGAAATTTTGCCATTACTACTTGCAGAAGATCACACAGCAACATTCTTAAAATACGTATTTTAGGGGATGCAGACTAAAATAGTATTGTGTTAGTTTTCTCAAAAGATGGTGTCATGTGAAGAAAAAATTGGCAGAAATCTTTGTTCAAAGAAGAAGGGAACATGAATAATTTTTCTTCGTGTGACAGATTCATATTTTGGTTTTCCAGGCTGTTTTGCTTCCATTGAATGCAAATTTTTAGAAGAAAAATTTTTTTGCTAAGTCTAACACATGGAAATTTTAACTGTCTTTTCTGCATTTCTGTAGTAGAGGTATAGGTACTTCCTTCAATTATAGGCCAAGGCCTACTACTTATATGCAAACTCTGAGTACTGCTTATGTTGTTGGGATTCCCAACTGTGTTTGAAGTAGGCATACATGGAGACTGATAGTGCTTGTTGNCTGAGTACTGCTTATGTTGTTGGGATTCCCAACTGTGTTTGAAGTAGGCATACATGGAGACTGATAGTGCTTGTTGCCACTTGCAGGCCTACTCACAGAAGTACTTAATGCCAATTCACTGGCTGTTTCTTCCAGACATGAAGTAAATGGATTTAGTGACATGACGAGTTGACTTTGTGAGCCTGCAGAACCACTACAGTCTGGTATGTTGAATGTCTTCTGGGCGTTACCTCCTCCTCAAGTAAACTTTGCAAGGGCGCCCAGTTCCCTGCGAGCCTACGTGAACTACGTCCCAGGGACAAACACCTACTTCTAATGTCTTTCAAAGTCTTCCTATCTTCATTATGCTACAATTCTTGGAATTTCTGCAGCCTTTCTTTTCTTTTGGCAGTTTTATCAAGATAAGTAAAATATGTCAATAAGAATTTTCCCAACCTTACAAGGTAGGCTGGTTGTTGCTTTTTCAGCTGCCAGGTTAATTAAATGGCATGGCCGACCTATTATAACAAGCGTTTCTTGTTTATGCTTGAGAACAGCTGCCACTGCAGTTTTATTGCCTTACATCACCGCAGCATTATCTGCAGGAACAGCAACTAGATGCTCAACGAGGTGCATTTAAAATCAAACTACCAATGTTCTGCCATGCGACATCACCTTGAAAAGTTGGCAAAGAAAGTAGCCTTGAAACTATTTTTTGTAGGGCCTGTTCGTAAAATGTTATTGTAATTGGGTAAAGTTTCAAATCTGAATCATTGCTGCCATTGGTAGCTAGAGAAAAGGGCAATGTCTGTAAATTACTTACAATGCACTGCGCTGCATCTGCAGCCATCTCTTGCACTATGGCTGCAGATATAGTCCTCTTCCACAGCCATACTTCGTAGCTGTATCCGACTCGGGGAACATTTTCTGGAACAGGCATGATCTCCTTCACTCATTGGAAGGTTATCTTCGGCCGAGAAATAAGTAAATAACATTCCGCACGTATTGTGTGTCTGCCAGATCTTTCACTAACAAAACAATTGATAATCTTTTTATTTTCTTTGCCCACGTATTTTGAGCACTGTAGGTGATTAGTTGTGTCATTTTCACCATCATGAGCAGTGTTTACATCACACCTGCATATCGAGCAAAATACAAACTGCTGCCCTTTATCTGACTTTAAAATACATGGAACGTTTCTCNAGTGTTAATTTCTGTCATAAATTGTATTGCTTCATAAATATTTTAAATTGTTTTTATACATTTTTAAGATAATGTATGTATGTAATACGTACATACCTACTACTGTACATACAGTAGGTNTGTAATACGTACATACCTACTACTGTACATACAGTAGTTGTTTTCTGTGCTCCGTGTTGTGAAATAAATTGCCTTTTTCACGTAAATATGTACATAATTTATTATTTACCTATGGCACATCTTGTATGTTTGTATGTATGTACAATTTAAAACATTATTTTCATTTTTCTCCCAAAAGCGGACACTTCTATATAGCGGACAATATTTCATTCCCCAAGGGTGTCCGTTATATGGAAGTTTCACTGTATATATATATAGAGAGAGAGAGAGCTGAAAATATACATTTCTGGGAATTTGATATTATATTTTTAGTATTTTACATATGAAGCAAGAGTCATTTCATGAAGGCGTGGCTTCGGAAGCAAGCTGCGCATGCTGGCTAACAGATAGCAGCACAGTCTCCTACTCTTAATTTTTATCACAATAGTTATTTATCACGTGCATTTAAAAGTAAATTTTTCATCTTGTACCTGCCCAAAACGACTCAGGTTTCAAGTATATTGCTTCAAATTGATGTAGAAATATTTGCAAAATACTCGGTGACATATCTGCGGCCTCTTCAATCGATATGAAACATGCACTTGGCGACTTTAGTAGTAGCTACAAACAAAACTAAACTATCACACACGGTTTAAGTTCAATCTCATTTGAAACACCTACAAGTTATTCTAAAACTAATTTTAGTTTGTTACACTAACAACAGCTGTTTCGTAATGACATAAAATAAAATAGATATACATTTTGTCTAAGAACTCTTTCCTGCCCGCATATTTTGCCGATGTCTGTTGTGCGAAGGCCGGGCTGTCAGAACAGCCAATATGAAATTCTCTTTCAATAGTTCACGCATCAGCTGATACAGGATTTTGTATATGGGATGATGTTAATTTCATTTTCGACATGTTGCCACACACTGGCTGTCAAATAAAGGAATTCTTATATGAAATAGACTATACCATCAAGTAAGACTAGCAAAATTCTTAAGAGATAATATAGTTATCGGTTTGTGCCCTGGCTAAGTGAGCAACGAGAGTGAAGGTGTTGATGACTTGTGTTGGAGGTACAGTAGTGTGAGCAACGAGAGTGAAGGTGTTGATGACTTGTTTTGGAGGTACAGTAGTGTCGTGTGGTTGTGGCAGGCGCTGGACATAGTGAAGCAGGCGAAGGTGTCGCAGATCCTNGTTGGAGGTACAGTAGTGTCGTGTGGTTGTGGCAGGCGCTGGACATAGTGAAGCAGGCGAAGGTGTCGCAGATCCTGAGCGAGACTCCGGAGAAGAGGCGCAGCTCGGCCGGCAAGGAGAGGGCCAGCAGGCGAGGCTCTCGGGAGTCTCTCGAGAGCATGCAGTATGAGACAGAGGAGGTGAGTGCCTTCCCATCTCTCCCCTTCTACACTGTGCTGCACTGTCAATGGGGCTTCGTCAAGGAGCCACAGCCACTACATCAGTTTGGCATTACATGTTACCCACAAGCTGCAGGTCAATTTTCTATTGCAGTTGTCAGTCTGGTAAACAATTATTGCACCTCTATGTGCAGATTTCTTGTAGGAGAGAGCATTTACACTGGTCTCTGGTAATTGAAAACTTTAGAAATACAGTAGAAGCCCGCTTATCCGCGANCTCTGGTAATTGAAAACTTTAGAAATACAGTAGAAGCCCGCTTATCCGCGACTCATCATCCAATTTGCAGATTAACGATGATGTTCTTTTTAATCTTGTCAGTTTTTTTGTGACGGCATTAAAAAACGTCTTTCTTTTTCTGGAAGCACGTTGGCGCCGTAGTGGTCAAAAGTAGGTCAACGGACTTCACTTTTCCCCTTCTTTTCGGTACTGCCTCTTCACTTCCCCTCTTGTCCTTGGTTGGCCGTTCTCCTGTTGCCAGGCAGAGAAGTATTGATCGCACACCACCACATGGAAGAGGGGAGGTAGCAAGCGATAAGGAGGGAGAACAAACAAAGCGAGATGGAGATGGCCACACAAAAAAAGAGCACAACAATGTGGTTGTTGATTATAACCCACCTTCGACGTAGTTAACGCTTCAAACTACAGGCAAACAAGACTGCCATTATGGGAAATAAAAGTACCTCCAACTGCACAGTTCATATCAAATTTGAAGCCATATTATTTAAACGGTGCAACAGTTTTAATGAACAGTGTTTATAGTTTTAGGCATATTCGAGGCCTGCTTTTTTATGCTAATTTTGATGGTTATATCAATGTTAATATCTGCACTTCTAATGAATGTTAACTGAAACACAGCTGCCTTTTAAAATATTGTTTTGTGAATACAAAATAACGTCTTATTTTTTATACGTTACAGTGAACAAACTGTCTTGTCTGGCAGCGAATTTCAGGCCAATTCGCAGCTCTTTTTTACAATAATTTTTGCCTTTATTCTTGTGAATAATTTTATCTTCAACACGCATACTTTTCAAAATATTGTTACGTAAGTAAAAAAGTATTGTTTTTACAGTAAATGGTAATATACCTAAACTGTTTTGCCTGGTGACATCTTTTAGGCCAATTCACGGCCCGGTTATTAAGAAATTTTTGCTGTTAACCAGCATTAATATATGAATTTCTTAAAAATTCCTTTATTGGAACATGCCTTCCTTTTTAAATATTAATGTTTCAGTAATAAAGAAAGTTAATTTTCTTCTGAAGATGGTAAAAACGTGTATCATCAGCCGCCTGCCAGGTAACGACCATGACGGGTCGTCTAACCGCAATTTCTGATTATCCAACTCACTCGTCCCCTGCATTATCGCGGATAATCGAGGTTCTACTGTACATCCCTGCCTGTAACTGCATTGTTGTAATAGCAGTCCAGTCTTATAACATGCTTTTGAAGCTGCAATCTAAGTAGTGGCGACTGAAATCGGTCTCTCATCTGTTTCATAACACTTTAGATTGAAAGCAGCAACTGACTGTATTTGTAGATCTGATGTAGTCACAGTGTAGCTTTATTAATGGGTGTATACTAATTGCTAGCATCATGAATGTTAAATCGTACCTTGGTGAAAGATACGTAATGGACAGAATAAACAAGTCTGGCTTTCAAAATTAATTAATTAGCCATAGATCTGCTGTGATAATTGTGTGTAGTAATATAAATGCTCTCTGTGTACAAAACTTTCTCCAGGGAAATTGTCATTGTGGTTGGTTACTGTTTTAGAGTGTAATGCATGTACACTAGAGTCTCGCTGATAGACCTCTCATGCTTTCTGGGAATAACAACGATAATGGGGGTGGTCACATTTATACTGGGAAATTTTGGACCTATTTTCACCCACACCCAACCCCTATAAGTGAAAATTTGCAATTTTTCCTTAAAGTCCATGTTTATTAATCTCTGGCACAAAAAAAAATTTTTTTATTTAAATATAAACTAGTTTTAGTAGGCAGATAGATATATACCTTCCCTGAAAAATGATGCTCTGGCAGGGCATATTGGACCTCCCCTTGTCGCAGAAAAATGCACATGTTTCACTGAGCACGTAACCTGTTTTCATTTATCAAAGTGTTAATTTATTTCACTAGACATCTCTTCTTCATAAACTGGCATATACAAAACCCTTTTGTCACCAAGTAACCCTCAAGCACTGAACCTGAGTATAGCATTACTTGTGGCAATCGCAAGATGAATTCTACGGGAACACCAGAGGAAGTGGTTTTCAATTATTAATCATTCAAGTTTGTAACAAAAAAACAAATATCCATGACTATATATATATATATATATATATATATTTTTTTTTTGCTGTCTAAAAAATTATATTTTTTAAATGAAATATTAATTTATTCAAAAGGNTATATATTTTTTTTTTGCTGTCTAAAAAATTATATTTTTTAAATGAAATATTAATTTATTCAAAAGGCAGACATTCATCACAAGTGATGTCCACCATTATTACTATGATACAAAGGTAAAGTATTTGCAAATGGAGGGTGCTAAACCAACCCATATCAGATGTAATTTGTGCAAGATATTTTTATTTATGGTGCATTTATTGCACACCATACAATTGNGAAACCAACCCATATCAGATGTAATTTGTGCAAGATATTTTTATTTATGGTGCATTTATTGCACACCATACAATTGAACTTATTTGGTGAAGTAGGTATTTATGGTATGTATTGGGTAGTAGGGAACTCCTGTAGATGCTTGCTCTTGCCTATCGGCACACTCTCGCACCTTTTAACACGTGTAGCTAAGTGAATAAGTAGATAATTGAAAATATGGTACATTTAAACCTTGATATCTGGTAAAGCATTGAGTCGATCTCAACTTAAAATAGCATGTGAATGCTTGGAAGACAAGTAAATCATGGTATGTATCCTCACATCATTGTAATTGTTGGACCAACAGTTGTGNCATGTGAATGCTTGGAAGACAAGTAAATCATGGTATGTATCCTCACATCATTGTAATTGTTGGACCAACAGTTGTGCCGAACTAGACTTGCAATAGCTAGTTGAAATGCCCAAAGGGAGAGTAAATTATAGTATGTATATAGATATTATCGTACAAAGTACAATAGTTATGATATGTTNAAAATGCCCAAAGGGAGAGTAAATTATAGTATGTATATAGATATTATCGTACAAAGTACAATAGTTATGATATGTTAATGCTATATCTATGGTGTAGGAGAAATTGGACAAGGTGGTTGCATACCATAATTATTGTATTGGTGGCGAAAGCTGGAAATTTCATTTTGAAACAAATTTTTTTAAATATTCNTGGTTGCATACCATAATTATTGTATTGGTGGCGAAAGCTGGAAATTTCATTTTGAAACAAATTTTTTTAAATATTCACCAATTCAAATTTAATATCGAATCGAAGGTTTTTGTTTACAAGTACACATTGTACCAATTTTTTTTNGAAGGTTTTTGTTTACAAGTACACATTGTACCAATTTTTTTTAAATTTAATAAATACATACATTTTTACAAGCTAAGTAAAAGTCAGATAAAAAAAAGAAATATTTTTCACTAATTTACAAAAAAAATATATCACAGTTGTTTTTTTTTACTACGTAACAACATACAATGCCTTTCATGCTAAAAAAATCTAAATATCAAACTAAAAATTAATCCAGGTTTAAGGAATATTTAAAAGTAGCATATTATAAAATACTTAAAAATAATTTTCATCACATCAGCATATTCCTTGACTTAAATGCAAAATAATACTGAATATGAAACTAAACATTATTTCAGCAAAGTGAGAAACATACAAAACTTGGACACAATAATTGCAGTGCTCATGTTTTTATGCCCTAGTATTTGGTTGCGTACATATACATTATTAAATTACGTGACTTAATGTTGTGGAGTTTGAAGTTTATTTGGTCTCCATCTTTGTCTTCTACAAAATATGTATGGTAACTGTTCCATTCCTTTATTACTTGCTCTATGATTCAGGACGCTGATGGCTGAATGGGTATTCCTACGCCACTCAAAATGGCGTGAAATAAAGCGTACTTGTTAATTTTCCGCTTTATTTTTATTACATTACTGAGATTAGAATTGCAGTGGGTGCAATTTCACAGCAGCTAAGTTTGTAAAAATTGCAGTTTAATCTCATTTTTATCGCACTGTAATGCATTAAGGCTCTGTTGGACATGAGAGAAATAAACATAAATTACAGATTAAAATCTGCAGTGCCGAATGAAGTTTGGAAAGATAATGAAGTATTTCATAATATAAAAAGGGGTGTTTTTTCCTATTATTCTGTTTTGCTATCTTGTGAGTAAAATTAAGATACTGACAAGTATTTTACACCGAAATGCTGTTTGAACTAATTTGTGAGTATTCATTTGAGTTGAGGTTATGTTTTCATGATTGAGTAGCCATGTGTTTTGGGCAAATAATAAATGTCTTCTTTTGTTTTTTGGGCAAAAAATAAATAATTTAATTTGCCCAGAAGCACTTTTTTTTTCAAAGTTCGAATTAAAAATTTTTATTTTGAATACAAAGCAGAATATTAAAAATATTTTATTTGAATTTGAATGTCCNCATACATTTTTACAAGCTAAGTAAAAGTCAGATAAAAAAAAGAAATATTTTTCACTAATTTACAAAAAAAATATATATCACAGTTTTTTTTTTTCTAATTTGTGAGTATTCATTTGAGTTGAGGTTATGTTTTCATGATTGAGTAGCCATGTGTTTTGGGCAAATAATAAATATGTCTTCTTTTGTTTTTTGGGCAAAAAATAAATAATTTAATTGGCCCAGAAGCACTTTTTTTTTAAAGTTCGAATTAAAAATTTTTATTTTGAATACAAAGCAGAATATTAAAAATATTTTATTTGAATTTGAATGTCCGNAAAGTTCGAATTAAAAATTTTTATTTTGAATACAAAGCAGAATATTAAAAATATTTTATTTGAATTTGAATGTCCGAAGCTTCACCCACCCTTAAATTATGGTATTTCCGAACCTTAACTTTGGAACTTTTGAAACCCTCCCAGCTGAGGGTGGTAGGAGAATCTCAACCATAACTTGTCCCTCTCACCCTGGGGTACTATCAAACCCCGTCCCCCTTCATTTTCGCATAAAGTGTTTGAGGTAAACTTCTGTTATTGATGAATAGCACAATATGTTCTTGATGAATAATATAAGAACCAGGGTTTGGGCCCCTCAGGGTCTGTGAACTAGGCCACCATGGATGAATCAGACTATTTTTTTTATTTAGGTGTTTGAGAATACCTGTACTTCTGCCCAATGGTGCTCGCTCGCACCTGTTGCCCTGGTTATGTTGGCACCATTTACGTACCTATAGGGGGTTTCATAATACTCCTCCACACCAAATTACAATACTATTTGCAATGATTCAAAAACTGTGGGCGAAAGCCAACCCAGACGACACCATGCATGGACATATTATAGGGTCACAGTTTTGGCGAGAAGGGGAGGTCTGTGATATAATTTAGTTTGGAAGATCTACTGAATTATTAATTATTTTATTGATAAATTATTTTCATTGCATGCCAGGGACATGGAAAACCAATAAAAACAAATTTTGGAATTTTTAGGGGTCGAAATTCGTCATTTTATATTTTATGAAATCATTNCATGGAAAACCAATAAAAACAAATTTTGGAATTTTTAGGGGTCGAAATTCGTCATTTTATATTTTATGAAATCATTAGTGGGAAAGGAAGTGCCTCTTGGTTTAATATGTGATTTTTACGACAAAAGCCAGCCAAAAAACCATTTTAAGTACAATTTTAACATTATATTTGCCTATAAGTGCCACGAGGTGACGTTCCTGGCTCTCTGTAGCCTGCATTCTGTGCTGATACACGCACTCGCTTACACATCTGCCNCATGGAAAACCAATAAAAACAAATTTTGGAATTTTTAGGGGTCGAAATTTGTCATTTTATATTTTATGAAATCATTTGTGGGAAAGGAAGTGCCTCTTGGTTTAATATGTGATTTTTACGACAAAAGCCAGCCAAAAAACCATTTTAAATACAATTTTAACATTATATTTGCGTATAAGTGTAACTTGCCACGAGGTGACGTTCCTGGCTCTCTGTAGCCTGCATTCTGTGCTGATACACGCACTCGCTTACACATCTGCCANTGCCACGAGGTGACGTTCCTGGCTCTCTGTAGCCTGCATTCTGTGCTGATACACGCACTCGCTTACACATCTGCCACATCCTCTCTGTGTCCCAACCCTGGAAGTGTGCTGCGCTGCCTGCCAGACGGCAGCCCGCAAGTCACTCGCCACTTTGGTGGATGGGCAACTCCCTGCCCAATGCTGCACTGAGCCAGCAGGTACTGAACAAGTAAGCGTTCTGCTTTCACAGCTGCCCTACCTTCCACTTTCCTACATTAGACTCACGCACTGCTTCACTGCAACATGAACTTCAATACATCACGCCCAGAAGGAAGCTCCTTGTTCTTGCTAGAGTTGGGTTCTTGGCTGCCTGCCGGTCATACCGCTTTCCTGATTTTCCCAGCCTCCTAAGACAGAGGAGGTCACTGGAGAATTGGAGGAGGACTTGGTGTTCTTCTCGAGGGAAGTCGGTATCCTCGGCCTGACGGTGAGACTCTGAGCGACCATGTCGCCTCTCTCGCTGCTGGCTGACGGTGGACTAGCCTCTCGAGAAGGCCACGACAGCACTCCCCTCTGAGACTGTGTAGCTACCGGCCCTCAACCCGACAGTAAGACTGTTGTGAGCGATCTTGGACAACCGAGTACATTACCCAGTTGTGCCTGTGCCTACAGGTTTCGGGCACCATCTGCATTTGTACCTTCAGTACATATTACTACCCCATGCCTGGTCGCCGTGCTGGGGGGAAGAAGTCTGCTGGGACGCAGTGTGCTGTCAGGCAGGGACCAACCCTAATCAAATCCTCATTAATGGAGCACACGGCTTCCTAGCTCCTAGGGTGAGAACTGATGAGTCCACTGAAGATGATCACAAAGTGGCATCAATGGTTGGGGGTAGGTCAAAATTGATCCAAATTCCAACGAGCCCTTAGAAATAATAGCAGTTTTCCTAGTAACCGTGAAAGACGAGTTACTACTGAAAGGAGTTACTACTGAAAGAATTGAATATAGTTTGGGTTTTGGGTGCTGTGTGANAGGAGTTACTACTGAAAGGAGTTACTACTGAAAGGAGTTACTACTGAAAGAATTGAATATAGTTTGGGTTTTGGGTGCTGTGTGATGACACATGGACCACAATTACTCTGCAAGATGCATGACTCAGGCTAGCTCTCCTTTGTGTTGTTAGTGCACTCTTTTACTACCAGACTGGCCACCACTACGGTTCTGAGACACTTGCCAGATATTAGGTTGTGATTGGTCCGTTATGATTCACTCTATTCAATGTTGTTTGGAAAAATTTGATAATGTACTTTTTGTTCCACATGCATGTTTTGTCAAACTATTACTGCATTAGCAATGTTGAATTAAATTATATGTATTTCGGATTTGTGTCCCCAGAAGTTTTTGTGACTATGTGACAAGAAAAACAGTAATTAATTTCTGCCAAGCATGTACAGTAAAACCTTCTATGTGCAACGTAATTGAAGGGACGAAAATATTGTGTGTTTGTTGTAAGGAGGTATGTTCGTATGAAGGTTTCTAAAACACTCAGTTAATCTATGGTAATGTACATTTTCTTATAGATAATACTTAATGGATTACCTAATAGCTAAATCAAATGCATATTTTAGACCTTACATGCAGAAACAAAAGCATTAACCTCCTAGATAGTATGTATTAATAAAATTCTAGGGATGGGTTGAGTATGAATTTTTCCAGATTCCTCATTTTCGATTCCCGATTCTGAGTATTTAGACTGTTAAAATTATAATTTGCAATGTAATACTTGAAGTGTGAAAAAAATTCTTTTACACAATAAAACATTTTTTTTTGGTTGTAAATTCCGAGTACAGTGATATTATTGGCATTGAATCATAAGTAGTTCTGTGTCTAAACTTATTGGAAGTGATCTCACTTGAAAAATTTTTGGATTGAAACAATTTCTTGGCTTACAAATGAAGTTGATTTTTAAGAAATTAACATATTGTCCTTTNGATGGGTTGAGTATGAATTTTTCCAGATTCCTCATTTTCGATTCCCGATTCTGAGTATTTAGACTGTTAAAATTATCATTTGCAATGTAATACTTAAAGTGTGAAAAAAATTCTTTTACACAATAAAACATTTTTTTTTTTGGTTGTAAATTCCGAGTACAGTGATATTATTGGCATTGAATCATAAGTAGTTCTGTGTCTAAACTTATTGGAAGTGATCTCACTTAAAAAATTTTTGGATTGAAACAATTTCTTGGCTTACAAATGAAGTTGATTTTTAAGAAATTAACATATTGTCCTTTTCAAGAGTGTTGCAAATAAAAATACAATGGAAAACCTCTTTGTGATGAGACTGAAGGGACTTATTTTTAATGTGTTTATGTTGAAGTCAAATACAAATGAAAATATTGTAAAGTATTGCTGCATTAGCACAAAATGTAGAGGTTCATTTTTTAAATTTAAATTCACCATTTGTTGCTGGGTTGTTTTCCCTGGCTTTGAGGTGTTTTTTGAAGCATGTTGGTTGAACTTTCCTTTCAACTTCTCATGCCTTGCCAGCTCTACACAATTTTTTTTATTTAAAACACGTACATTGTTAACTTGCCACAGCTTATTCAGATTGATGCTTATTTCACATGCACGTAGAAAGCCAACTACGTAAAGAAACTTTAAAACTACTTTAAATACGTAATTGGAAAAAATCACAAAAAAAACCATAGATGCATGCCAATGATGTAGTGGACACTGTTGTGGCACCAAAATGTGTGTGCTGGCGCTAATATTGTGGAGAAATGGCCAGCCATTTTGTTTAAAATGCTGCATGCCTGCATTTATTTGGTGCGCACACAAAAAAACTGTTTCCATTTTATGTTAATAGAAACACCGCAATTATAACATGAAATAAATACAATTAAACGCACTGCGCCAGCTACAGGCATACGTAACTTATATATTAACACGCTTTGCCATGATTTTGTTTTTGTAGGAATTTCACAGTTACAAATGTAATTCATTTTGGTGAATGGTGGTAAAAAATGCTTTATTATGCGTTTGGCCAAGACCAAGTTTATTTACATTTTGTTGTATAGAGTATTTTTTGTACAGAATATTCAAAGAAGGTTTTGTAGTATAGTTTAATGTACAGTGCACTGTATTATGTCGAGTGATTTGCTCATAGTTAACTTTCTTGGTCCTTTGTACTCAGTACTCATTTTAATGGAAGAATCAATGGTATGGAGGAATCAAAGAATTGAATCGACCTATCCCATCCCTAGAAATACCTCGTTCGTTCATATAAAATGACTGCTTTAATCAGACAAAGCCCTTAAAACTGCAACATACATTTTTATTAAAGTCTCACAATGCAATTATTAAAACACATTGCAAGTAATTACAGTAGTCTACTTCATATAGTTTAATNAATGCAGTTATTAAAACACATTGCAAGTAATTACAGTAGCCTACTTCATATAGTTTAATAAGTAAATAAACTAGATAAAAACTGACAAGTATAATAAAATGCTAATGTTTAAACATGCAGTTGCAAGAGGGTGAAGGGAATGGGAGGTGGGGGGATATGCACAGGTAGCTATTGTCATCAGCTGAAAACTGGGAACTCTCAGCTATATATAATGTGTAGGGGCCTGGCCATTAGAGCAGCAATGAGCAAAAAGTCCAGCAGAAGGCGATAAGACAACATTGTTTCGTCTCTTTCATTCCATTGTGGTAGAGGGGGAAGATATAATAATATACACAGTGACAGGGAAGCCTGGTGCCTATGTGTCTCGTCTCCCTCTTGTACTTCTCACTCGGTCTGCTTCCCTTGTCCGAGACCTCTCGCTGTTGTGACAGCTCTAGAAAAGTAGCATGGCCACAATGTATCCACAGCTGTTCTGTCGGTGAAGAAAACAATGTTTGTAAACAAATGTTATGCTTATGAGTCCAATGCACATCTGCATTTCCCTGGTTTTTCCTCTCATGGCAGGCACTGAAAGACTGACGTCGGCTAACTTCCGTCCAGTAATCAATGTAAGATATTATAGCTAAGTTTGCGTTCTAATGTTTTTTTGTATTTTTATAATGACCATGTAAGTTTGCTGGGTCTCTGTTTATTTTATTTCGAGGGTAAAAAGGAGAAAAAGAAATGGGGTGGGGACTTAAGAATTTAGTTTAGCGTCTTTCGTGAGACTGCACTGTTTTGCGGTTCTTCTTACGAGAGAGTGTCATATTTCAATTTGCATATTATTTTGATGGAACCGTAGAAAATTTGGCTTATGCAGAAATAACATTCAAATTATTATTATTTTGAAAGTTTTAATTTTAATCAAATCAATGAAAGCGTGGTACACATACATTTTTTGACCAAAGTTAACCTTGCACTTGTTGCATTTACTGTATAGGCCAAATAAACAAATATTGTTTTCAGTGTTATGGCTGGGTGCCTAGTCAATGCTTGAAACAGGGTATTGCCCAAAATGCTTGTCAGAAGATCTAAGAGATTATTTTCACACCACAAAAGATTTATATTATAAAGTGTGGCTTCTTTTTAGGCCACTTGCATTTCAAACACAGCAACTGTTTGTATAAATGTCTTTTGGTGCACAACTCAATATTTACACAGCAGTATTTGTGTTCTGTTCAGTTCATCAAAAATTCCTGGGCACGATAAAAAACAGTTGCTATTTTTTGGCGTTCTTAATTGATTTTACAATGTAAGTATCTCACATTATCAAAAATCAAACACAAATCACAGAAGATGAGTAAAGTCAAGAGTGTCTTAACAAATACCGGTCAAAGTGTGTAATTATTTCATTCACCTAAAAAAATTATTCATGTCCTATATATCTATGTATGTAGTTTTGTAATATCACCAACAGTTTTGGTTATAATTGCCTCTTTAAAAAAAAATAAAAACTATATTATCCGTGAACGAGAGCTTAGTGATTCAGATCAATATATCAAATTTTACAACAGCAATAATCTTGACCGTGCTACCAATAAATTTATAAATAGTTTTTGTTAGAGAGTAGAACTCTTTTTATGTTTTTGGACTAAAAAATGTGATTGCTACAGATAACTGTTATCAGCGCATATGTAAAAAAAATGAGAGATAATGCTGAATCATACATAGCTCACCTTTGTGGTTTTGGAAACATGTTGATAAGTAATTTATTTGCTGTTTCATAACTACAGGAATTATTACAGAATTTTGCAAATAAATTTAATTTCTCTATTTTTTTGCATTATTTCATATTATTTCACGATTCGAGAAAATTTCTAGACCCTAATTATAACATGTGACCCTAGTATATTCCTGACATACATTTAATTAATTTAAAGAAGTTGTTAACAAAGGTATCAAATTTACAAATTAACTAATTCTGCATAATAAAATTAATGTTTTGGTTATTATTTTTCTATATATGAAATGTATAACCTACGCATAGTCTTGTGGCCACATTGATAGACATGTGACTGCAAGTATTTACAACAAGACCTTGGTAAATGCAGAACATTAAATAGGCAATCAAATATAAGAACCCACATTTGGTGCATAGGTACTGTAAATGCAAGTGGAAACTGCCTGCCAGCCATAAATTGATGATGTAGAGTTTTGTCTTCATTTAATACAATGGATTGCGTTTTACTTGTGCTACGAAAAGGTGTTACCGTTTGTTCAAACAATGTGGCTGCAAAAGTGAATATTCAGAAATCAGAATCATAAAATGTTGAGCTCAAGAAATAGTGCTAAATTATAACAACCATGACTTCTGTAGCAAGCAACCAGTATCTAGTATCGCCAATACTTTCTCCTACGTAGTATCGAGTATCAAGAAAGCTATTACAGTCCCGTCCCTGTATCATGAATAAATTTCATGTCGCTTTTGGTACTCTGTATCGAGTCTCTTCTGTATTTAGTTATTAAAGTAAAACTTTGTTATGACAAACTTGAAGGCACCAGGAATCTCGAAAGAGAAAAGAGGTCAAAAGAGCAGCAAAGTGGAACAAACTTGATATATGGATCTTCAACACCTATTTGGTTTTATAAAAACATTGTCAATTCATAATTTATATACATTATAAAACCTGTATGGCACCACATAATNTGGATCTTCACCACCTATTTGGTTTTATAAAAACATTGTCAATTCATAATTTATATACATTATAAAACCTGTATGGCACCACATAATCTTATTTTACCTAGCTGTTATCAATTTTCACAGCATACCGAAGCAGTATAGGACATGTTAGTTGTGTAGTAATTTATTTGTGTTCAAAAACAACATAACCTTCTTGCAGCGTGTAAACAAACGCCCTCAAAGCGATAATGGTTGCAGAACACCAGAAACATGATCTAGCTGCTGTACGCTACGTAGTGTAGTTGGCACCCCTGCTGCGCCACAACCACTTTGTGTACTGAGATGCCATTTTGTGCAACTATTTGCTGTGGTTTCATCATCGAGTTACGTAACATTTGTGGATTAGCTATTGAACTGTCTCAACAAGGCATTTTTTTGTAAACATTGCAATATTCTACAAAATGTTTGGTTCAACTTAGGTAGGAAAAAGTATGAACTTATGATGTTTGTACAGAATTGAGTCGTAATGTGTTCATTAACATGAATGTTTTAATAATATGCCTAAAGTCGTAATGTAAAAGTTTGTTAAAGTGAAACAAAAAACCCATTATATTGCATAGGTTTTTTTCAGGACCAAAACAGTTCTTGATTATAAGAAAATGTTCTTAAATTTGAAGTTCGCTAAGTGGTGTTTTACTATACTTTGTCAACGTATGTGCTATTATTAGTGCCCCACATTTATGGTAAATAAAATAAGCAGATTTTGTCATTTCATCATTAAAATTTCATTTCGTCAAATAAATTTTATAGAAAAAAATGCATGTGTTATTATCTGCTGTTTTTGTAACAATTTTTGTAACAAAACAAACATCAGGCAATGAGTTGTAGGACACTGCAGTATGGTGGAAGGGCTCTGTTGGTAGTAAACCTAGTGGCCAGGGGATAAACTAGGGCGCAGCGGGAAAATTGAAAATTTGCCAGTATAGCTGATAGTGTGGTTTGGAGCTGTGATTATCTTATGTTGAGGCCTGGCGGCTGCCTGGGTTTTGTTATAAATTGGTGAGTTAATTTGCAGCGTCTTGAGTTCTGAGCTATTACTTGAAAGTGGTAGGGCTCTCGCAACTCTGGTGCTGTAGCAGGAATCACAATCTGTGTTGTGTGATGCTGCATGTGCCGTAACTGGTTTGTCCTGTAGGTTGTTAATGCGACCAGCTATTGCTTCTTTAGTGTCTGCTCTGTTGCCATTCATTCTCTGCCTGAGTGTGTTGGTGGTGAGGCAGATGTATTCTGCATTACAGCGTTGGCACTGTAGCTGGTAAATCAGATTTTCTGTTGCACAGTTGTAGTTGCCTTGGATGGGATATGTCGACCAGACTATCGCCCCCGGAGGATCCCAGCTCTGCAACAGCTCATGCTGTGGCACCTGTGCCATCTACCAACCCTCAACTTCTTTCAATAGCAGACCTTCATTACGTCACAAACCATTGAAACTCGGAGTGCAACCAACTTGTTCTACTGCTTGATTTTCTTTCAGAATCAGTCCCTCTGCCCAGGCTTTGCACCTACCTTAACCTTTTGCAATTCTCCTCAACAACCCGTAATAATAATTAACTTTAAATCTTGCTTAAACCGTGCGTAACTTAAGAAATTCTGCCCATCAACGGAGAACAGGATTTAAAGTATCTGTGAGACCCCTGACTGAAGGTCCCACGTATACACAGACATACAAATTCTGTGGCCAGCGTTTGTAGGTCACACTTCTGACGTACCACAAGGAGTGCCCCCTAGGTACACACAGCACCAAAGGAGTGGTAATTGACCAGGTTGCTGCATTACTGTATGCCCAGCTTCCATCAGCTCAAGGTCTTGGAAACTTGCGTGCAATAATCCTCTCTCCTCTGTGTACACTGCAGTTAATGTAGTACTAGAGATCTCCCCTGCATGCAATTAACTTCACTATCCTACAGATGTTCAAGGTCTTTTCCCTCCCAACACGGGAGTCGCTGTGAAGCTCGTAAAGCTGTGACAGTACACTAGCAGTCCTTTGCAGACCAGATTGGGCACTGTTATTGCCAGTACCACGACCTGAGAAATAAGCTCATCTAGGTCGATGACAAGCAGTAGCACCACCATCAGTTCTGCCCCAAGAACTCTTTTTGGTCCAGTGTTAAAAGTCCCTGGCACACATCATCCTAGGGCTGGGCATCACCCTCCCACTGACAAGTCAGCCACTGCAACTAATTCTAGTTGGGGTGACGAAAAAAATAATTTGTTTTACCGTGGGATACAATATGTATATAAATAATTATACTGTGTAGGATTTTCATAAATAAAACTTGCATAAGACAATAAATCTTATTTGCATATGTGAAACAAAATGCCTCAACATAGCGTGTGAATTGCGTACCGCATGCGCCGGCGAACTTTGCCAGCTGTTGCCAGGCTGACAATGGTGCATGTATGTGCGTCATCACACACACAGAGCGAGAGAGAGAGAGAGAGAGAGAGAGAGAGAGCTGCTAGCTGTGGCATCTGGCCAGCGAGAGAGACAAAGAAAGAGGTGGAAGGGAGCATTGCGTGCATGTTGGTGAAGGTGGGCATGGTCAAATCCGCTCGGGCCGTGACACAGTACAATTGTTTGCTTTCAAATGATTGTCTGCATGTCGTTCCTTGGTTGACAAAGCAATGAAACTATAGCAAAATTTTAAATGGTCACAGTGTTGACAATGCAGTGTAACTGTAACATACGCTAATATGGTTGCGGTGTATACAGATACAATAACTACTGTATGCTAGATTTTCAACTGTGACGTTACAAGCACAACTACAGTTTTTTACTAACAAATCATTTATAAACAAAAATTAATTAGAGTTAAAAATACAAAAAAAAAATATTTTTTAAGCTTTCATAATTTATACTACTGAAATGACAAAATAATTTAAAGTTTTGCTTTATCAACGGAAAATAGTAGGCCTACCTATTGAGGGATACAAAAAGATAAATATAATAGAGGGTGGGGAAGGGTGCGATGTGAATGATGGCATCTGGCAGTTCATTGCACTCATAGCGCTTCCCCTCCCTCACATTTCTCCTACAACCACTGCCAAGCGACTTTGTGGTACACGTCGGGAATATTTGCTGTCACTGTGACACGAATGTCACGTGTCACTGTAGTGACAGTGACTGACTGAAAGTAACAGGGCCAAAATCTGTGACAGGATGTGGCATCACTGCACCGTGCCACTCACTCCAACAAAGCGCTCCAAGTCACAGTCTGTCACTGGTGTCGGATGGTATGTCGCTGCTCACCGGCGGGCCACTGCAACTGGTGACACTACATAGCGACACGTAACACAAGCAGTGCCTGTCCTCTACTGGAATTATTAAGTTATGAAATTCATTGTTCTTCTATCACTTTGTATTCACCAAAACACAAAACTAAATAAACCACAGTCTATAGTGTTTTAGGTAATAGACGCGTGACGTCGGGTGACTGACAACGACGTCACGGTCAGGCAAGGTTTTATGTGTTGGTCAGAGACATGGGCGATATGACTGGGCTGACTATTGCCTGCTCGCCGGACCCCAGCCTGTATGTAAGCTAGGGCGCGTGGCTTGACGGCATGGCACAAAGTCTGCTGTGGGCTTAACTGTCCTTCGTACTACGGGTTTGCACACAGCCACTGGTTTACCTGTATGGGCGTGGTCCAGGGTAGCTCTTGACTCGGCCGCTGTTGCTGATGGAGCAGGTCGGAACTTGTGCCCAGTCCTTGGGCGGAGGTGGTGCTGCGGCTGGCAGTGCTGATGGTAGCCTGCGAAGGGCTGCTGGTCCTGCGGTGCTGGAACCATGGGTTTGCTATACCCAGTGGGACGTGGAGCCCCTGACGGAAGTCGACGGCGGCTTGCCGACGGTCTTGTAGGGTGACTGAAATAGGGAGTGTGGGGGTGAGGTCACGCCAGGTGTTGGGCACCTTGAGCTCGTTCCCAGGGAGTTATGCTGCAGAAGGAAGTGGGGCTGGGTCACAGCTCACGTTGGACTCGGAGGCAGTAGCTGCCTTCCTAGCTTGCCACTTGGCACCACTCGTATATGTGTATGGCATAGAGGCAGGAACTAAGGTCTGCCACTCAAAGGAAAAGCAGGCAATGAGGATCCCTAGCCAGGTGTAAATCCAGCTGGGGCCGAGCCACCCAGAGTCGTACCCGATTACTCCAACCAGCGACAGTTCAGCTTGGTGGTTAGAGTGGTGGGTGTAGTCCAAACTTGGGCAGACCTCCAGAACCAGTCCATCACTCTTTCCGGCGACAGTTTATCTTCAGCATGGTGGATGAAGTGAATTGGCTGGTTGACTAGCCACCTTGCGAAGTCGTGTTTAAATAAATGTAAGTACGCATCACACGCTCAATTCCCCCCCTCATCCTTCTTCACAACCGTTACGGCGTAGACTCATCTGGTAGAAAAAAAAATCATCATTGGGAGTGATTTCGTACTGTCATTCACAAGAAAGTTGGGTTGGCTTCTGTAGCACTCCTCTTCTGTGCGCTCTCTGGCGCGGCATGTCACTTTCGCTTTCTGCATGGTGTAATGCTGTCTCTCTCTAGCGTGGTTGGCTATCAGAGTGATCTGCTAATGGGTTCTACCCCCTGGGGAGGGTAACTCTCACTCTGTAATGGCCCGATGTCGGTGAATGCTCACGTCCCTTTGTTTATTACATAGTGTGCCTCAGAGGGCTGTGTTTATGTACAAAAATCATTTAACAGATTTCACTTAGAATAAATCCAATTTACTGGTAGGCACGAAAAAAATAATCCAACACTAGTGTATATACAAGTCCCACTCGTGAGGGGTGTGTCACTGCTGCTGGCTTACCTGCTGTGGCGCTGAAGGCATTTTAAAGTTTCTCAGCTCTGTAGCCTCCTACGGGTCGCACGGCAGGTAATTTTTTTACGTGTGACAAAGCTCTAGTGGGGCTAGCCCTAGGCCTTCCTTTACCTTGACTGGGCTGTATCTACCTAATATTTACAATGCGAGTACCCTTAAAATGTTTAATTAATACTACCCAATTTACATACGGACCACCTACAGAAAATAAACATATTACCCTAAAAGACACACACTATCATTTCAAAGTATTAACAACAATTTTATATTTTGCTTTCGTTGGAAAGTCCTTGAGTAAACAAGCGTTTTTCTGGATTCATTCTTCACCTATGAGAAAGTCCGTGCTTCACTAAGAGATTCTATGTTTTACTGTTACCAACTAGGATGTCTATAGCATCGTGGCTCATATGCACTGTCACTAGATACTTGCACTGTTTTGAATGGTTATGTGACTTAGCACTGTGTTAATAAGCTACGACTTTGTTATACTCCGTTGCACGATATAGTCTGTCTTGCATTGGTCCTTACTGGCTTCGACTATTGTCACTGTCTCTGTGGATTATTTTACAACTCACATTCTGCTGTTACTGGCTCTCTCTGGTTGGAGCCTTGGATTTGCATAAACGACTTTGCTTCCTCAAGGCCGCATACTGGAGGTACGGCCATGTGAACTTGGAAGTGGGTCGCCATGGTGTCTCACTGTAACGTCCTGGCTGTGAGGCACTTCGACAGGCATGGGAAGGCTGCTGGTCTGTGGGTTCGCGTCTCTGCAGTGTCCAGCTCGAGGTTACCAGGCACCGGTGGATGATCGAGCATCCTCTCCTCCTGGAGGGGTGACTGTGGGATGGCCATCAGGGACAGAGATTCCTCTGCTCTCCCTGCCTCATAGGCTCTGCTGGACTTATCCTTCTCCTGGATGGGGCTGGATTGCTGGGGTCGCCGGAGGGGCTCCCTGTCTAAGGGTCTCTGCCACGACAGTTCAGACCCAGTGGGGGTCATACAACCGTGTCTGGCGGTCATCTTGCTGACGAATTCACTTGGAGTTGAGGGTAATGTCCGGATCGACATTGCTCCTCGAGGTGTTAGTCGTTCGACCCTGGTCAGGGTGGGTTGGACACACTGGTCTTGGCATCCCACAATTGTGTAGGACCCTTCCCACATGTCAACAAGGCCCACGCTGAATTGACCTTTGGCCTTACAAAGTTGGTGGCTGCGGAGAAATACAGCCTTGCCCATTTTGAAGCTTCTTATCCCGGTGCTGGGTTGTGGGTACTTGTGGACTATGTAATGGTCTTGGGTGGCATCTCTGTGGGAGCCTGTTCTCACTGTCAGTCACCTAGGCGGCAGAGATTTCGGCCCAGGTGGAGCTGGCTGGGCTGCTATTTACTGCCTCATTGTTTCTTCTCCTGCGAGTGAAGAGAATGTTGTGCAGATGCTTATCCCAGTGATGGTGATCTTCGCCCACACTGATGGGGAGGTTCTTCTTCAGCTCCTGGTTTCTCCGCTCAGTGGGGTTAGCTTGGTGGTGGTATGAGGACGTCTCTACCCCCATTACATTGCAGGCCGTTTGCCACTTGTGGCTGGTAAATTAAGTACCATTATCAGTCAGTATAGCCAGTGGGTACCTCCAGCAGGGGAAAATTTCAGTTTCATATTTTCTGATAATGTTTTGTCTCTCCTAGCTGGGTAGGGGAAATGCTTCCACCGAGCGGAAAATTGGTCTGCGACTACCAGTAGGTATCGGTTCCCTTTCATACTTCTGGGGTTCGGCCCCATTAAATCGGTCGTCAAGTGGGTCCAGGGGGTATGAGGTCGACGGAGTATTCCTGCAGGTTGGGACACGGGGTAGGCTTTGCCACGACAGCACGCCTCACAATTGTTGATGTACTGTCGTACATCCTGGCTTATCCGGTCCTATATGTAGCGTTCACCTATGTCCCGAAATGTTTTGTTAATGCCGGGATGACTGGCTTATGGGTTGTCATGGTAGTGGTGGCGGCATAAGTCCGCCCTCAGGTTTAGTGGTATCCAGATCTTCCACAGGGCCCCAGGTTGTCCACTCCGACACCAGACGACATTGTCTTGAAGTTCAAATCGCTGGGGTTGGTTCTGAAGAGACTGATTATCTTGGTCTTTCTGTTGGTGGTAGCTAATTTGATATCAGCTGAGTTGTAGCTGGAGGAGCCGGATGTGTTCCTCGGGACTTCTCGTAGCGGCAGAAGGAGGGGTGGTCATTCTCTCCCATTCTTTATCTTCTTCCGCCCCTCCTGCCTCTGTCGAGGTATGGCTGGTGTGATAAGGCATCCGGCAGATTGTTAGACTTGCCCGGGCAGTGCTGCACCTCAGTCAAACTCTGTTAGGAACATTTCCCAACTTCCTAACTTGGCCTTGGTGTTTCTTGACTCACTCAGCCATTGGAGGGTCTTACTGTCTGTGCGGAGTATGAAGTGCTTCCCCTCTAGGTGATATCGTTACTTATTCACTGCCCAGATCACGACGAGGCACTCCGTGAGTTGATTGCTAATTTCTTTGGGTGCAATTGGATGGAGGGGGAGGGATTGCCTCGTCCGGGCCGTGTTCCCAGTTGACCGTCACCCTGTTTTTTCTGGCCACTATAGATCCATTGCTGTCCTTGATCCATGACGCACTGTTGTTGGCGTAGCCATGCCATGACTGACGTAATATTACTATCTCAGTAATTTTCGGCGAGACTACAAATTTGGCTGAGTGGTCTTGACGGTATACCCCTACTGTCAGAGTAGCTCGGCCGCCGACCTTAAGGGTCTGGTCGTGTTGTGCCCCAACTGGTTTTGTGGGTGAAGTAAAGCTCATTGTGCAGGGGTGAGCAAGTCACTTCTTATAAAGTTTCCCCGTAGCCGCGAAATCTAGTAGGGCAAGTGTCCTATGTCTATTGATTTCCACCTCTATGTGCGGGGCTTCTGATGAGTCGCTTTCTTCAGCTAGTCTTTGTAGGAAGATGGGCCCTTGGTTCCCAGTGGTAATGACCCGCTTCGCACCCCGGCTGTGTTTCCCGCCTGGTTGAGTCCTTGAACCTCTGTTCGTCTCTGCAGGGGGTCAGGTGCCCTTGTTGTTCCCCCTTCCCCTGCCAGCCCCCGGTCTGCCTGCTTGACTGGGCAATCTCGGGTAAAGTGTCGTTCCGGACAGAACCAGCACTTGAGGAGGGAGTGTCACGGTCGGGGGAGGGATCCCCCTTTGCTCTGGCTGCTTATCTGTCTGCTGGTTTTCACTGCCTTGTGTTTTGTCTAGCAGGGCTTGTTCTTTGTATTGTCTTTCTGTCTCACGCACCCTTTTCCTAACTCATCAACTGTTTGCGTTTTCGGAATTCGTAGTAAATTCCATAATTTAGGAAGTAGCATGCGTGTACGCAGGTTTCCTGGTTTCCTTCAGGGAAATTTCTTTTATACATCTGCACTTTTCACCTGACGAAAATTTCTGCCTCTTCCTCGGCGGTCTGGGTTCGGCTATGAAATTCGGTTGTTAAGTGGGCTACTACCTATTCGCCTGAAAACTGAGTGGTAAAGCATGAACATAGCTGCCCCCACTCAATAAACTTACCGTATTTATTCCACCATTCGAGGGATTTCCCCCTTAATTGCTTCTGGGTCCTCCCAACCCATTGTTTAATTGGAACCTCGTTATCACGCAGTTTCTTTTCGCAGTCTAGGGTAAATGTGATCGGGTTTTCGTGTGGTCTTCCTGGGAATTCCAGAAGTGAGGCCAGTCGCTACTCCGGGTGGTCGTTATGCTATGGCGAATACCAGGATTTTCGGGACAGTATTCCTCCGCACGTTGGCAAACCTCACACCTATACACGAGGATTGGTCTCATGATTCGCTCATCTGGCCAGCCTATGCATATGTGAAAAGTCTGCGCACAGACAATGCATCTTAACGTATTAATTCCTTTCCCGGTGCAAGTAAGCCTGCTGTAATATNTCTTAACGTATTAATTCCTTTCCCGGTGCAAGAAAGCCTGCTGTAATATGCAGTCTGGCGGGTTCTGCAGTCAATACATCTGATCTCTAGCCCTTCTGTGTACCTGGGCTCGTCTGTCCATCCCAAAGAGAGGTAAAGGAAGCAGTGTTGGCAGTGTGCACGTATGATAATATTCACCCCCGTGCCAGGTTGTTCAGTATTCACCCCCGTGCCAGGTTGTTCAGTATTGACCTCCGTGCCAGGTTGTTCAGTATTGACCTCAGCCTTTGTGTTTGTTGCATCTCCTTGGTCAGCTATGCCAGCTTCTGTATCCAACATCTCGGCTAGTTACAATTCAGGGCCGCGGGGTGTTTTCAGACTCCCCGAAGTCTGGCTGGTTTCGGTTTGACTCCCGGCTAGATTAACTTGTTTTCGGGGTCGTGCTGGCCTAGTTCTACATAATTACGCTAGTTAATTAATCGCTGTGGCCCCACGTTGCGTGCCACGAAAACTCTTGACGCGTGATGTTGGGTGACTGACGACAACGACGTCACGGTCTGGCAAGGTTTTGTGTGTTCGTCAAAGACACGGGCGATATGACTGTGCTGCCTTTATTGGCTGCTCGCCAGACTCCGGCCGGCCAGTATATAAGCTAGGGCGTGTGTATTGACAGCATGGCACAAAGTCTGCTATGGGCCTAACTGGCCTTCGTACAACGGGTTTGCACACAGCCACTGGTTGGGCATGGCCCGGGGTAGCTCCTTGTTCCCAGTCCTTGGGTNGGCCTAACTGGCCTTCGTACAACGGGTTTGCACACAGCCACTGGTTGGGCATGGCCCGGGGTAGCTCCTTGTTCCCAGTCCTTGGGTGGAGGTGGTGCTGCGGCTGGCAGTGCTGATGGTAGCCTGCGAAGGGCTGCTGGTCCTGCGGTGCTGGAACCACGGGTTTGCTATCCCCAGTGGGACATGGAGCCCGTGACAGAAGTCGTTGACAACTTGGTGCGGCTCGTCAGCGGTCTTGTAGGTTGGCTCAAATAGGGAGTGTTGGGGGGACTGGGAGGTGAGGCCTCGCCAGTTGTTGGGTACCTTGAGCTCGTTCCCAGGGAGTTATACTGCAGAGGGCAGTTGGGGCTGGGTTACAGCTCATGTTGGATTCGGAGGCAGTAGCTGCCTTCCTAGCTTGCCACTTTGCACCACTCCTATGGGTCTTTGGTATAGAACTAAGGTCTGCTACGCTAAGGAAGAGCAGGCGACGAGGATCCCTAGCTAGGGATAAAGCCAGCCGGGGTCGAGCCACCCAGAGTCATACCTGATTATTCTTTCTGGCGACGGTTCAGCATGGTGGATGGAGTGAATTGGCTGGGCTGGTTGACTAGCCACCTTGTGGATTGAGTTCCTAGTGGTTGNCATGGTGGATGGAGTGAATTGGCTGGGCTGGTTGACTAGCCACCTTGTGGATTGAGTTCCTAGTGGTTGGGGCTCTTATCGTACTGTGCCCTAGGTGCACAGTGTGGGTGGCCGTCTAATAAGTATATTCACCATGTACGTGTATGTGTGCCCGTAGTCCTACTCTAGGTTTGGCGATTGGGTTGCAATGATGCAGTCTCCTCCTTTTCCTGGTGGGTGGACGTCTACGGGGTATAAAAGTCACAGTCGCCCTATAATCAGTATTCAGAGATTCAATAGAAAACGGTTTTGTTCCTGTGAGGAAAGAAAAACGTGACCCATACTAACTCCTAACTAAGGTGGACTGTAACGGAAGTAGACTACGATAATCCAGGTAAAGGGGACCTGGGGCTAAACTAGACAAGAGCAGATGCGGCTAGGTAGCTATGATACTAACTGACCCTAACTAACTCGATGCTGTTGTCCAGAAAGGACTAGGTTGGCACTTCCAGAAGGGAAGGGGGTGTTCAAGGGGTGAAGACGTCTTCTGGGATTGCTGGTGAAGGTCTTGAAGATAGGTAGCGGTGGTCCTACTGGAGGACGTCAATGTCTGCAGAGAGTTCCAGCACAGGAGATGGTGGAGCGAGCTGCGGAGATTGAACTGTCGTTCTGCGGCTGTGCACAGACATATATTCTACCTGCCCACGGGCTCTGTGCTCCAGGGGTGGCGGGTGTGAGCTCCTCTTCCCGTGAGCGGAGCTGCGCTCTCTGGTGCCATCTCTCGGTTCGTGGCAAAAACAGACGACTCTGTCATGCAGGGTTGCATCAGCGATGTGAGCTGAGGAGCTTAGCTGAGCCGCTTGGCTGGCTTCTATCACACATGGGGGGAGGGGGTTGGCTTGGCGTCTGACACAAAGGTGAAATGAACTTGGCTGACGTGTCAGTGGGTGCCCCCGCGTCTGGGTAGCAAGCTGTTCAGGGTTCAAACCCTGCGTGGGGTGATGACACATGCAGATGAGGTGAAGTCATGTTAAAATTAATGTCAGTATGCGTCCTGGATCATAATATCGCCTTCAATGGCATAAGACATTTTTCTGTTGCATGTTCCACTATGTATTCCAAGATTACGTGTTAGAGGATAGTTTTAGCAGTGAAATGGAGAAGAAATCGCACTAGTTGGAAGCCATTCATAAATAATTTAAATACTGAAATTCATACTTAGTAACTTAATGGCGAATCAGTTTTACGACTGTGCATTACAACAAATTTTATGTAAACACAGTCAATAAGAGACATTTTGTTTGTCATAGCTTTCAAATTACTGTTATCTATTCTTTCAATGTTACTCAGAAATACTACGACAGTACGTCGGGCCGACTTTACACGAATATGGCGTATCGCTTTAGTGACCATAACTGAAAGTAGCAGGGCCGGGTCAATTACAGCGACACTGAAGTAGTGTCGCTGCGCTCGCATTACTCGCTCCAAAGCGCTCCAAGTCGCCATCTGTCACTGGTGCCTGATAGTCTGTCGCTGCTCCCCGAGCAAGATATGGCGACGAACTGTGACACTACACAGAGACTCTGGTATTTCCAGTCGCTCTGTTGGGAATAAATAAATGTTAATTCCAAATAAATATTTTCCATCTTTTTGTCTTGACAAACCATGATATCAAAGTACAATTTACTGGGATCATGTAATTTAGGCAATAACATAAGCATAATATTATCTGCTATAGTAATAGACAAATTTGTTTTTATTGTGGTGATGGACATGGGAAAATGCTAGAACTATGCGCAAAATTGACAATGAAGTTTTTCAATATTTTTAAAAGTATATGCTTAAAAAAATATTAATAAAATGTTACTGTTCGCCAAAATTTTGCATTTTTATTTTATTTTTTTCAAATTTGTAGTCCAAAAAAAATTTATGCAATTTTTTGTTTAAAATGCAGATTAAATTGCAGATTGTATTGTAAAAATGTTAAAAGAAGTAATTAATTTTGTTGACATCGAAACCAATAGTTGTAATACCACATTTGAAAGAATAAGTGAGATTCGAACCCAAGTGTTTATATAAAGTGTTAGGTTTGGTTCTCTATAATGAAAACAAACATACTTTTTAGAACTGAAAATTAATTAATATGCATTAAGTTGTCATTAGGNTTTGGTTCTCTATAATGAAAACAAACATACTTTTTAGAACTGAAAATTAATTAATATGCATTAAGTTGTCATTAGGTCATTGTAAAGCGACGTGGGATGTGCAAAAAGTGCATTATGTAATATGGAAACAATAAAGCAAAGTTGCAGTGACTTGGCCCTGTTACTTATGTGTCACTCCTCCAATCACTACTTTGTGGAGGAACGGCGAGTGTGAAGAAGGGAAAGACAGCGTGGAGTAGAAGNTTTGGTTCTCTATAATGAAAACAAACATACTTTTTAGAACTGAAAATTAATTAATATGCATTAAGTTGTCATTAGGCCATTGTAAAGCGACGTGGGATGTGCAAAAAGTGCATTATGTAATATGGAAACAATAAAGCAAAGTTGCAGTGACTTGGCCCTGTTACTTCTGTGTCACTCCTCCAATCACTACTTTGTGGAGGAACGGCGAGTGTGAAGAAGGGAAAGACAGCGTGGAGTAGAAGCGGAGGCAGGAGCAGGAAGGGAGAAAGAGANGCGGAGGCAGGAGCAGGAAGGGAGAAAGAGAGAGAGGGAGCGAGCAAGCGATCTCATCCCTAAAGGCTGAAGGGTTCAAGGTAGAGGAGGGTAACCCATGCTGTTATTGGCCGGCCTTGTTGCTATGCGCGTGGTAGAGGACCGTTTGTTGTCATTCGCCACAAGAGATAAGCAGGTGGAGACTGTAGCGGGGTGTTGACAAAGGGGGAGAGGTGGGAGAGGGTGAGTGGACAGAATCCCTTTGTGACGTCACGTGTCACGTAGCACAGTTTGCTCATTTCAAAACACTATTGCCACATTTTTAAACTGATTTTCTCTTTTTTTTTATATTGCGGTTTATAAATTAAGAGTAGCTGTATTAAAACCCATATATTTTATTTCTGTGGACTGTCAAACTTATATTTTTATTCTGTTTTCATTGCAATCTTTTACATTTATCCCAGAATTTTTCCATATTTTCAATTTTGCGATTTTTTGACAGTTCCTGAGAATGGCCTCGTAATCACTGCCTCGTTGAACCTGGTACTTTTAAAATTGGGGTCAGACTGTTGTCAGACTTTCATTTCCTGCCATTGAACTCTTAAGAGTTTGTTTGGAAATATTGTTTTCATCACTGACAAAACAGCTGTGGTGGAGGGATGCATTGTGGCCACCCTACTATTATAGAACTGTCTAAATATACTGAAGTTATATCAAATGGGCAGTATGTGTATTGACCGAATAATCTACTTAACTGGCCTGAACTAATTGTTGTACACTGAAGCTTTGTATGTTCTTATGTCTTATACACACTGTCATCCCACAACAGTTATATTTGTACTGTTGTCACAAAAATATGTTTAAACAAGTCCATATAACAATTTTAATTAAATGATTTAACATTTGCGTCCCACATTATCCAATGATAAACACAACTACTGCCATACAATAATGGAATGCTGGAGATCACTGTAAAACTACTCCAACAGAGCCCAGTAGTGACTAACAGATATACTTGTGTCTTTCTTCATTGTGATGCTGACATATACAGAATAGCAGTTAGCTGTTAGATTATAAAATAAACAAGCAGCTATTCTGTTTGCTACAACAGTCAATGTCTGATAGCTACATTGTCCAGAATGTAGAGAGAAGTTCAGGTACTTAGCTTGTAGAGAGAAGTTCAGGTACTTAGCTTGTAGAGAGAAGTTCAGGTACATAGCTTGTAGAGAGAATTACAGGTACTAGAGAGAAGTTCAGGTACATCTCTCTTCAAGTCCATGAATCGAACATCTCTCTTCAAGTCCATGAGGCTGGCAGCTAATGGCGCAATTGTAGATGCGTCAAATCTCAGTGGTGGTGCTTCGTAGGGGAGTCGATTGGGGTAGCAGGTCTCAAGACGAGATATGTTTGAGAGATGCCACAATGCAAATCCAGGTATGCGTGGTGCACTGGCCTGCTGACGTCAGGGGCTGGTGGTCCGTCTCTCCCACTCCACGGCGCTTGTGCACAGCATTGTGCGTAGGAGTGGTAGCAGATGGAGTCGTGCGCTACAGACTGCATCTTGTTACCCCTCTCTGCGGTATCGGTGCAGGCTGACTGCGTGTGAGAGGAGGTGGTTGTGGGCGGTGGCAGCGCTAGGCAGAGTTGCGAACCTGCAACTGGCAGTGATGTGGATGGTATTGACGCTCGCTTAGGGCGGTACCTCTCCCACCCCAGATGCGGTGGGAGAGGGCCAGGCGAGGTGTTACAGCAGCGATGATGGTCATGCGTCAAGGCAATATGTTTGTATTTTCAAACTGTGTGATAAGACTTCTGCCATTCAGTGAGACAGTCTGTCAAACTTGCAGCTTGGCTGACTTCTGCCTGTCGCTATCCAACGATAATGGTCAGGATATGACAAAAGTCATTGGCCATCTCGTGGAGATAATGTGACACTAGGTATGTTCTTATAAGACCAGGGGTGTGGTTATATGAGAGAAAAGGGTTTGGTTTTTGCTTTGATTTATTGCAATAACATTTATTCATAGGCATCATCAGGCATTAAAGAAAGGCGGATGGGTGCAGTAATGAATGATTCGCTATATCCAGATAAGAGAAAGTTTACGTATTTGTGTGGTTAAGTTTGAGGTAATTTACTGTAAAGTATCATGTTACTGTATTCATTATAACAAGTACTGAGAAACAAAAAAAAANTTAAGTTTGAGGTAATTTACTGTAAAGTATCATGTTACTGTATTCATTATAACAAGTACTGAGAAACAAAAAAAAATGGAAAATCCCAAAAAGACAAGCCAGTAGCTAAGTTCATAACTTTTTTTGTCCATTTTGTACATTATNAAAAAAAAATGGAAAATCCCAAAAAGACAAGCCAGTAGCTAAGTTCATAACTTTTTTTGTCCATTTTGTACATTATAATAATAAATGCACAGAACAGTTCTTAATGTCGATTAATTTTAACGTAAACTAAAGTCACAACAACAGTTATTTACTGGGTAGCCAACGCAGTTTTAACATGTATGTGCCGTGATTCTTAGAGAGGTAACAAGATAACGTATGGTCATCTGCGTGTGCGGCTGTTGGTGAGAGGCGCTTTGCTGAAGGGGGGATTGGTGGTGAGCACGAGAACAGGGGAAGTGTGGAGCAGTGCCTCGCAGGGACTAGCTGGAGTCTTATAAATATGTGATCTGAGATTGTGTTTTCAGAACTATCCTATCTTTACAATGATGGTTCCAAAGTAGAAAATATGTTAATGTTGGCATTTACTTGAGCACTGTGGACAATCTGATGGGGCTGTGACAAATGATCAGTTCACAGAAATGTATAAGCATGTTACATGTTATGTTTCAAACAACTAGTGGGAAGTTACAAACTTGTGATGTGAAGAGTTGTGTATATATCACTTCCATGTTGAACCAAAACAACACCTGCTGAAATATGGTTACACCTGTAGTAGGAACACAAATTTATCACAACTTTGGAACTTATCTTCGTAGGTAAAAAATACAAATATTTAAAATCCAATATAATAAAAAATATGTAACTGTTGTTTGCCTGCTACAAGCACTGAGAATCAACCAGACAAATGTGAAACACAAAGTTGAGGAAAAACTTAAATAAATGACACACATTGCCTTCACAAGTTTCTTCCTCCCTGGGGGGAAAAAATGAGACTAGGTCCTACACACAGTTTTTACGGTGGTCAGACCATAAGGAAATAAATATTTTTGATAAGTAACAATAAAAAATTTTTCCACCAGTGTTACCTGAAAATTAAAATTTTTAAATATACTTTACTTTACTCACCATTTTTTAATTCATATTGATTTTGTAAAACAAATAATAGTTTGTAGATGTTATGCAAGTAAATCTTTCATGTAATCAAAAATAGAATACAGTGAAACCTCTATTATTTCTTTTTCATGGGACCTGCTGAAAAAAAAGTCAGCATGCGGGAAAACTCAGCATGTGGACCTCTATAGTGTTTCGACTTCTTTCTTAGGTCGTGACATTTCATCCACCACATTTAACATAAAATAAATTAAAACTTGTTAGTACCACATTCGACTTAGCTGTTCATTTTACCACATGAAACGGAAACTAACAGCAACGGAACTAGTGTTACCAACTCCAATTTCTAAAATCTGCAGAATGTTTACATCAAATTCACTACATTTCTGCCAAATGTAGAAAAAATGGCAAAAATCAAACAAAATTTATTTAAAACGATGATTTAAAATATAAACGTGCTAAAAATNCAAATGTAGAAAAAATGGCAAAAATCAAACAAAATTTATTTAAAACGATGATTTAAAATATAAACGTGCTAAAAATTGTTAAAATGTAAGTACAGTAACAAAGTGCGTAGTTCCATCATAATGATGCTGCATTTTATATTTTTTACTCTTCTTTGGAGGCAAATTTAACACAGTTTTTTTTTAGTTGTGCATGTAAAAATCCATTTTTTTGAAATTTTATTTTGCTCTGCTAAATATTCTGTTGCCCGCTAAAATGTATATTTGTCTGCTAAATGTTTTAAATTTCGCCAAATTAAACGGAAAGTCTGCTAAGTTGGCGACGGTTGATATGACTGCATTACTCTTAAAAAAAAAGTAACTAGCTAATTTTATCTTAACAGAATGAATCCATGAAAATATACTGTGCCTGTTTAATGCGTGTAATTTACATGGTTAGTATTTACCACACTGTCCTAAAAATGGTTAAGTTTCCTTTCTGGAACCAGAGTAAAGTTCAAATCCGTTCCATCCATTATTAATAATGGATGGAACGGATTTGGTTCTGGTCCGTACCACATCCATTATATATACGTGTTTTATTTGCTTGAATTTTCGTGTGGTGACTTGAAACAAAGAAGTGCCTGCAATTATTATGTTTTACCTGTTTTTTGACGCGAGTAATTTTAAAGCAAATAGTGATTGAATTATCAAAAATAAATTACGTAGTTGTTAACAATTGCAACGTTTCACGACAACTAGTTGTGTGCGCTAGCATTTTGAGGTTAGGGCGTGTCTGTTTACATGCTCTTGGCGCTACTCAATTTAGGTAGTACCAGTTTTAAGATAGTTATTTCACAGATAAACAATTGTTCCGAATATATTTTGTTTTTCGGACAGTATATCTGATCAATGGATGCGGGTAAATGAATGATTTAAGGGTCGTACATGCAGGTTTTTTTAGCATTGTTTATGTAGGATATTTGTTGGGACCATCAAAAAAATTGACTGATACGGGAAATCGACATAAACGGGAACTCAATAATGAGATTTCACATATTAATAAAAGTGTTAAAAGTTTGTGGTGTATGATATATTTAAAAACAGGCAAACATGTTACATTTGTAGTAATTTTTAAAAAAATTTTTTAATGTTAAGATAAAGTGAGTGGACAATAAATTGTAGTAGCCTTTATGAGAGGGCAATAATGTTTTTAAAATGTGTACACAGATTTTTGATTTTTAATGATATAGAAAAAATATATAGGAAGACAGGAATTCAAGTTCTCGCAGCCTAGTACTTGTCGACAGGCGCGCACGCACAGATAAGGATGACACATTTTACATACGGTTGCATGATTGCTACATTTTGCTGGCTAGGCCATCTTCATCAGGCGGTGAGTTTTGTGTCGTCCTTGTGTGTGTGTGTGTGCTGTGTGCCTGTCCACAAGTACTGGCCTTTGAGTACTTGAATTCCTGTCCTTTTATATATGTTTGGAAGCCTGGCGGCCTACTTGTAACATTAACTCTTTTAATGATTTAGATTAATTGAAAAGATTTTTAGAGTTTGTAAAATCTTTGTAGTTATTTTTAAGATTCTCTAACAATTTTTTTTAGGATTTTCAGCGATTTTATAGAATGTGATTTTCAATGATTTCCAAAGATTTTTTAACAGTCCCTGAAGTTTTTTTTTTTCCCCAAAAAAAATTTCCAATTTTCATTATAAACTTTTTGCTATTTTCGTAGATGTTTTTGTGACCTGTGAAAAGTTTCTGGAACTCAGATTATTGACATCCTAAGAATTTTTTTGCGACTTAAAATATTTCTTTATATCTTAATTTTTTTATATTTTTGTCAAGAAATTCTCACATTTTGGGTAACCAAAGAAGTTTCTAAGATTTTCAGGGATATTCTATGAATTTTCTCAATTTTTGTTATTATGGATTAGGTTTTTTTTTTTTTTTTTTTTCTAATTTCCTTTAAGTATAGATTATTTCCAAAATTTTCTGGGAATTTTAGCAATTTTGAGATTTGTGGGTTTCCTGCAATTCTGTAGAGATATAAATATTTTTATTTATAAAGTTAAGATTTTTTGGTTGTGGAGTCTGCTCAGGGCCGTTGTGGAATGCGACTGCACCTGCTGTGTCGCCACTCTTCAGTGGTGACCTCTTGTAGGCCAAGAAGTAGTCCTTGGAATTTCCTTCATTGTACATTGCACAATCTGCAGAATTCACACTCTGTTTTTGCAATTTTTATTAACTTTTTAATTAATTGCTCATGGCCCAAATTCAGTACTAATCCAATGAAACTCTTTCAGATACATATAAAAAAACATATATCTGTGTGTGCTACACTGCATTACTTACTTATGTAAAAATTCCTGTATGAATTTCTAATGTTAATATTAAATTTCATTAATGTGTTTTCTTATTATATTAGAAATTTTAGTATCCCAATATAAATAGAGCCTACATATTTATTTGGTTACCATTTTAATTCTCATATTCAAAATGTGCGAAAGTAAAGGATACATTGCTTGAGTTTGGAAAACATGAAAAAAATGCATAAAAATGGATACAAATTTAAATAAAATATATGAAAATGTGACCAAGAATTTACAGTAATAGAGATGTGTAATGCACATGATGTTGAGATGACATGAGACTTTGCAGAAATCAAAATACTTGAGTAACGGAGATGGTGTGGTATGAAATAGAGAAATTCTGTACGTACAGTATTAGTTGGTACTGTCAAAATCATGTTGCCATCATGGTGAACAGATTTGTATTCACTTATGAATAATATCATTTAGGTGATCAATTAAAATTATTTCAGACACGCGCCATTGTAGAGCTACGTGGCCAAGGCAAACACAGATGATATTACAAACATACATGAGAAGAAGCGAAGATTAGTTGTTCTCGTCTACGTCTTTATCATACTGTGTGTTTTANTGATATTACAAACATACATGAGAAGAAGCGAAGATTAGTTGTTCTCGTCTACGTCTTTATCATACTGTGTGTTTTATTTGGTGTTGTAGCTCGGCAATGGTGTTGTGTCGAAAGTAATTTATCATTTAATCACTTAGCAGTAGGGATGTCACTTGATTTCTTCAAACCCTCGATTCTTGAAGAATAGTATAATCAANTTCATTTAATCACTTAGCAGTAGGGATGTCACTTGATTTCTTCAAACCCTCGATTCTTGAAGAATAGTATAATCAAGCATCGGAAGTCCAAGAATCAAAGAAACAAAAACCAATTACTACGTATACATAACCCATCAGCTCTCAAAAACGGTTTAAAATTACTTTATTTATGCCAGGAAATGAATTACTCTTGGAAAATTATTTCGTGAGTGAAAATATGAGATGCGGAAATAATCTGAAAGTAAAACTACTGGCCGTGTTCTAATTTACCATTTAGTATTAGTATGTTAGTATTTAGTATGTTAGTATTTAGTATGTTAGTATTTAGTATGTTAGTATTTAGTAGCTTCAGTTTGGTCGCGATTTGGTAGTTTTGTTTGTAGCAAGTTTCGTTACATTCTAAAAACTAGGAGTAAGCGGGATCCCAAACTTTCAAGAAAAATTTTGGGAATTCGTAACTATTTTCTCATCGGGCAGGAAATATTTTTTCCCTGGATATATTCAGGAAAAAGTTATGTTCACGTCTGTATGTGTTGTTCCAACTAAAATACAAGTCTGGTTTCGTGCGAGAAGCTTTGTACCGACTCTTTACGTAAGCGATTATGATTTGATGAATCAAATATTGTAGAGAAAGTTTTAATTCTTCCGCTTATTCACAGATTTAAAAAATCATTTCATAAGCTAATAAAAATTTTTGTACGTCATATATTACGTAGCGTTAACACTACTTATTTATTGCAAAATTAAATAAAATTGGTTGCAAACTTTCTCTATTAGGAAGTTACGGTAAACCGTATGCACTGAACTTGTCTTATATGCAAGCAACATCTATAAGTTGCACGTATCGATTGCTGGTTGATATGGGACGCGAGTTTCGATGTACATAACCTAAACATCCACGTAAAAATAAGCTAGTACACGATGAATGTTTAATTTGACTCCAAATGTTTAACTGTATTACTGAGATCTAACATTGTGTTTTTTAATATGGGTTTGATTAACACTATTCGTAACACGCTCGCAAATTTGCTTTGTTTTTTGTTTGGAATGTGTTTTTTTTAAATTGTGTGTTGTGCTCACTCGTCGCCGGGACGTTGACAAACTCCAAACGTAGCAAATTTGCTATGTAAAAAAATATAATTAATTTACTTAGCTACTTTTAATTTCGTTATTGATAGAGGGATTAGCTTTGTTAGCATACAGATGCGGTATGTTGCATTCATAACCTTCCTGATGATACTTGGCTGTGATTGCAGTTGCACTACGTCATTCGAAGCGTGTGTGCTCACGGACGTTAACACTTCCACTGAAAGTTAATTTGAGTTGTGTCAAAGTACACACATTTTACTACCAAAAATGTTATTCTTGCAAACTTTTTAATAATTTCATGTGTTGGTGAACATGTATCATGTCAGTGTGGTATGGAAATATTTTCGAATAAACTATGTGGACGAAACATTTGTGTATGTATATATTTATATATATAAATATATATGTATGTTTTGATATTATCTCGTATGCCTCTTTTGAACTTTTTGGATTTTCATATGAATATGCTCCCACTGTTCGTGTTATATTATTTGTTAGTAATAGACCTACTACTAATGCAGGTCTAGTTTAAATAATTAAATTTCGCACCCTCCTATACAGTATTTAATTCTGTAAAGTAATTGTCTGTAACTAAAAGAATAGCGATTTTTGGAATCGAGAGTGGTATTTGTATCGAGATCGAGAATCGAAAAAAGTGGAATTGTTTCATCCCTACTTAGCACCATTGGAAGTATCATTCAAAGTATATAATATATTTTTTGAATGATACTATATAATACTATACTGTATCATATTGTCTTCAAACAAAATAATATGGTTTTTTTCATCTGTTTTAAGCCTACTGAGCATTTGCATTTTGCTTTGGCTTTGTCCAAGTTCATGTGCTAAGGTACCTTAACTAGCTTTGTGCCCTATAAAAGTGCATACAAATTATGATGCCTCTTTGTCCTTCACATTCAAAGCTATGGCATGAATACGCCCTGAATACGCCCTTCAACAGAGCACAAGGGGCAGAGTGACTTTCAAATGCCCTCAAATTGCCTGTGTTGTTATTTAGCTGTTCATAGCAGTTTTCCAAAAACAATCAATTCTTCCCGCCAGTTTTAGGTAACTTTTAAGCAAACTAGATATGTTAATGTGTATTATAATTTCACGTAATTTTTAAATTATTTTTAATACACAACCATCTGTTGGTGCAAGACTTCACTTTTTCTGAAAACCACACTTCAATATAAACTGTATGAGCGAGCATGTTGGGCTAGATCACGAAGCTCAACCAAAGAAAATATAACCTTCAAAGTATTTTCTTTGCGTTAATAGTTACAAAATGTAAAATTTGTCAACTACTTCACAAATAATGTTTTTTCTCTCTTAATCTAAAATCATTAAATACGTTTTTCATGTCAATACGGTTGATAGTATATTCTATATAGTGTTAACATTTTACCTGATAGTTAACTAACAAGGCTTATATACTGGATATAGCTTACAGTGATTAAAAATGTTTTTTTTATCTCCTTTTCTTTGTGTGTGCATATAAAATACTTGTAAAAATATGATATATTTTCAATACACACATTATTTATGGATCATACACATTGGCTATTGTAAAATGTTGCTCAGGTAATAATAATAATAATAATAATAGTTATGCTATTGCCAACAAATAAGCTGCCACACTGTCCAGCTCTGCTAATAGATAATTATACATGTTCTTTACTTCTGAGTCTTTTCTTAGTCTTGAGATTGCTATCAAACTAATATGTTGTAAACCATAAGTCTCGAAGCCATCTGTAAGCAGTTTACAGAAATTAAGTAGGCATTTGTTGCAGTGTTAAAATAATTTAAAATCGTATCAGTTTTGAGATAATTAGAAACAACAGACAATCTGAAAGCACTGGTTTGTAACCTGTCTTTAGAAATGAGCACTGATTTTACAAAGTGTTAAGTATAGTGAAAACCATTGAACTATTAAGTATCCTATGTTTTTACTTAGGCAACTGTTACCGCACCGAATGCCACGAATGTGTACAGACTCTCAGAACTATTTGTTAACCTACTACTCGCGAAAAAGTTTTCTTTGTTAAATAGATTGGCTGAAGGACAACTGTATTTGTATGGTGGAAAGAACAACTCCCCTTCCCCGAACCAGCTTGGCACCCCACGGCTTGAGGAATGAACAGCCCTTCTGTTTTGGGGGCGGAGCGTGATTAATTCATTGCTTTGACTCGGTGTGTACAGAACTTTGGTTATATACAGCGAGGCAGCAATGTCCTATGCTCAAAAGAGGACCAAGTTAGAAACCAGTTACCCCTACAGTCCTGTGTCCATAATACCAAAAATGTAGTGCTTCCAACAATTAATTTTAGTTTCTAGTGCACAATCAACTTGTAATTTTACAAGTATTTCATTCATGTTAATTCTAATTGCCTTGCTCAATTTTTTTTCCCCAGCGTTATGAATTTTATCGACTTCAGTTTACAGTACATATTCCTGGTGGATTGTTTTTTTAAGTTTGTTCGATATATCATTGCGGCATCCTTACCTCTTTAGAATTTGAGGTGTTGTACCCACCAAAGATTTAAAAAGATCTAAAATGTTGGGTCTATCTTCATAATTTCTTTGCCAAAAAAAATCACTGACGTGCTGCAGTCTTGAATGGTGGCCTCGCCAGCAGTGGGCGACTGCAGGATGGTGAAGCCCTTATTATAATGCGACATGAGTAGACGTGTCTCTCTCTGTATGCTTGCTTTACCAAGGAATGAAACTTGGTAGTTACATTTTTATGGTTGCAAAGAATAAACTGTACAAACACAATAGAGATTACAAGTTGCTCTTCTTTTCTCACATACTGATTGAAAACATATTTACTCAATATTATTATAAATATTTATTTTTAGAGAAAATTTATTTGTATTTGAAAATATTTGTTTTAATGTTTTAAGGTGGTAGTTCCAAAATATTTTTCTAAATTTTGGGAATATTTAATGGTGTTGTGACGTGATATCAATAGCAACTTGATGAAATTCCCAAATCATGTAAACCATTACGTTCATTGTTTATTTAAAGGTAAATATGAGACTTTTAACAGAAATTATTGATTTGTATAAGTTTCAAAAAGTTATTCTAACACAAAGTTTGGTTTCTGCTAGCGTGTTTCTTGAAGAGTATTGTGATGGCTACGTCTTTGAAATCAGACACTTGGTGCATCTGCGACAAAGGTTTAACTTATAACAATTTTTACTTTAAATTTTGTCTCAAAAGTTAAAATTACAACAGGGGTGAACAGAATAAAAATTACCAAGAAATATTATCATTGCATTAAACTTCGTTTGATTTTGAGATTTATGTAAAGTGTAAAAGCATAACAATTAATTTATTTCCCGTTATTAGTTTAATTATAGTAATTTACCACCATTTTCATTCTTTTTTCAGACTATTATGTCATGTCACAGAAAAAAAAAGTAAGACTAAAAATGTAGATTATAAGTTTAACCTCTTCAACAATCTTGAACTTAATTATTACAATGCCATTAACATTCATTATTATTTTATATTATGTAGTTTGTCTTGAACCTGCCTGTGCTAACTGGTTTGGCAAATTGTGGGCGCAAATATTTGTTTAAAGAATTAGCAAATTTGTAAAATATTTAAATTTTTTGTAATTTCACTGTTCCATTTGATCGAAGCATGAATAAAGTGGTCAGGCCCTCGGCATTCCATATGGTGGAAGAATATGTAGTGCACTACAAGTAGATCTAGTGCTCAGTCTACAGTAGATAGCAGATGCAGCTCGTCTCTACAGATGTTCATGTGCTGTGCCGCGACATAATCTTATTCTGAGAATGTGTTTATAGTTTATTAAAAAGTTATATTTTTTTAGTGATCCTGACTTGAAAAATGTATTTTTTTTACTTTCATTTGTATTCACAGCAATGATTATTGCTTGAATGGAAGAGATTGTCTGCTGCCAAGAATTTTAAAAATGTATTAGTTTCAAAATTCTTCTACACATCTTAATTTGCGCTGGATTAGGCTGCTTCAGGTGTGTGCTATTTGTTGTCCTTACTTTTACAAAAACAGGCTGTTCGACGCATGCACTCGGTATGAATCTTTTTTCAGCAGCCAGTGTATACTTTCTCACATTAAGTGTAACTGGTAAATTTCTTTACTTGCTCCTCCTGCATTGTGGTAGTTATAGCTCTGTTAGTGTTCTGTGCTTTCAACCATTACACCTAAGTTTCAAGATTATTTCAGGATCTTTTAAAGGACTGAGCTTAAAATTTATATTTAGTTGAAGTTCTAATGCAGGCATTTTAAACTCATTTGGCCAACATGTAATTTTCCTTGGTAGTGAAGACACAACCTATGGGCCCGCCGTTGCCTATTTTAATTTTTGGGTCCTTTCTTATTCGTAACTGATACAATCAACACATTTAAAATTAAAAATTTAAGATAACACATCCTACTAATGTTATAAATGTGAATGTCTCTCTCTCTGTGTGTGTGAGTGTGTGTGTGTGTGTGTGCGTGTGTGTGTGTGCACGTGCGCGCGCGTATGTGTGTTTTTTTTACCACTCAGCTCCATAACAGCTGAACTGATTTTGATAAAATTTGGAATGTAGGTACTTTAGATCCTGGAATAGGACCTCTGTTACTTTATATCCCGGATAATTGTATGGTTCCTGTGGAATAACAACAAAACGTAATTCTGCAAAGGCTGGGAACGTGTAACACCAACATACACGAAGCTGCCTTGTATGAAACTAGATGGCGCTGACTATCCTTAAAACACGCAAGCGTTTCATTCGCGAGTCAAAGTTGAACATTAAAAAATATAGTTTCCTGAAATCTTTTTGTGCTGGCGGTCGGAGGCAAAACAATTAATGTTGTATACAAATAAATTTTCTAAACCACTTTAACATAATATTGTTATATTAGAGATGTATGGATGTGGATAAAGCAAAGGAGGTAGGTATATCAGCAAGTCAAGGATTCAGAAGACACCTTCATTATCAAAGAAATATTGGCATATGGTTTGTGGGCAGTTTTGTTAGCTTCCGTATGCAAAAACACTTGTTTACATAAATATGTGCCTTCAAAGTAACACAGGATTTGTGCAACAAACTTTATATCTCTGGATATGTTTGTCCTAAATATGAGTCGATTTTTGGGGTTCGAACTTCTCAGCATTTCTCTTTTAGAACAGTTTGCTCCATTCATACAGAAGTCTATGAATTGGAGTTTAAAACTCCTGTCAAATATTGTTTTAATTTGATCTATTGTGTCAAAACAATTTTTAAAAATCATAACTTTGACTTTAATTTTTTTTTAAACTGTTCACACATAGTGTGTATGCCAGATTATACTCTTTTAAATGATTTTGCCACAGAATCAATTTTTCTTTTNTAAACTGTTCACACATAGTGTGTATGCCAGATTATACTCTTTTAAATGATTTTGCCACAGAATCAATTTTTCTTTTGAAAACTAGCCAGTGTATTATGTGTGTGTGTAATCAGCTGATCTTGCCCCTGTGGTTGATATTTAAATTATTTAAGTGGTTTGTAATATGTATTAGGAAGGCCAGATCTTGTAACCATGTCTTATCCTTTAGGCCACTATTACATGATGCAACTATTGGTGGGCAACTAATGGATGGAAATCATGAGAAGCATTGGTTTAAATTAAAGCCATTGCATGAGGCAACTGCAGTTGTCCGGCTGGAAACAGTTGCCCAACAGTTGACAGCTCGAGCAACTGCATGGGTAACTTTCAGTTGCCAACACTCGAGCCGGGACATTGGTACATACNCCAACAGTTGACAGCTCGAGCAACTGCATGGGTAACTTTCAGTTGCCAACACTCGAGCCGGGACATTGGTACATACACTAGCAACTAGTGGCGCGCGCCACTCTGCTTGCACGCGCCCTCCAGGAGGCCAATTTTTTAAACTATCGGAANTACACTAGCAACTAGTGGCGCGCGCCACTCTGCTTGCACGCGCCCTCCAGGAGGCCAATTTTTTAAACTATCGGAATAAATTCTCTAGTCGATTGATCCGATACTTCCATTCTGGTAGCAAGTGTCGGAATGCCAAAATGTGTATTTGTTTCATTTTGTTTGTCAGTACTTAAGCTTGATTCAATAATGTTAAATCTGTTATAGCAGGAAAGTTTGTTTTAAAATACAATAATAAATATTTTATTGTAATCAGGGATAAGCAATTGCAATTACTGTTAAAAAAGTAAACAATCTACAGCAACGAAAAGGCAAACAACTACAGATATTATAAATAGAGACCTGAAAATTTAGCAAACGCTATAACATGAAAAATAACACAAATTTTTGCATAAACGAAAAATTGTGATTTTTGACCATTTTAACTGTAATTTACGAATTGTACAAAATACTGGAGTATTTTCTAAAATTATTATTGTTTTATGTTGCATAGTTGCTTCTTATAACGTATTTTGTATGTTTTTGCATATTTGAATAGGAATGCATGCAGAGTTGGCCAGTAGATTTCTTTGATTTATCACCACAAAAGAAAACATGTTTTGCTTTCCATCACGTGTGTTTACGGCCATAAATAACATGAGCGCAAGTGATGATGCGTCACTTTAAGTGAACATTCTAATGTACGGCCCAGCAAAAGTTTATTTGCTCACTAGGAAACCCCGCCATTGTAGTGTGTTCCCATCTACCAAGCACCACGTTATTTATGGAATTCACGCCAACGAGCTCGCTGAGTTTGTTTACATTTGTAGCATCGTCACGTTTTATCCAACAATTCTTTATTTATTACAAAACTGCGCAGCGGTATAAAATGTGTTCATATGCATTTACTTATGTAGAATATATTTGTAAATTGAATTATCATACATATTCTCTGTAAATATGTGCGGTAAAAAATATTTCTGTTCGTACAAGGCACTTATATAATTTTTTTATTTGAACAGGGCTTTTATAATTGTGCACAAATTGTTTGAATTAGTCTCTTCAGGCAACGGTTTGCCTTTGCCCGTGCATTCTGATTTTAGTGGTTTTGTCTTAAAAACGTGGCTGTATATTTCTCTGGGATTTAAGTATTTTTGCAAGAAAATAACAATTGATTTAAAAAAACACCGCTTTTCATTAGGAATTAACACTGCCAATTTCAGGTTTCACTAATAGTGACATTTCTAAAATTATGTATGTTGGCGCTACTCGCCACCTGTGGTATACAGGGTGGTTTGTAAGGTAAAAGTTACCTTCACCAGGCACAGGCTGTGGGTGCCTTGGGTGTTAAATAGGGGTATACAATGATTTAATTACTCAGTGTTTAGTTTACGAGGTTTATATTTTGGTAATAACAAAATATAAACATACATATGTTACTCCAAGACGGTATCCTCGCAAGTTGGGGGCCTTAACGGTGAATTAAAGCATCTGTGCTAACTGCTGCCGACGTCGTGGGGGGAATGTTAGGCGTTGGGGAATTTTCCTTGAGCGACGATGCTTGTATTTGTACTTCTGGGTATTCTGGCAGTAGATTGAGGTCCGGTAAGTTGGGCGGCCCTTCACAGGCCCTCGGCTCAGCTTCGGTGACGGCTCTTCACGACTGCTGTTCCGGGGTTCTTTCTTTGGCGACCTCCCGATCCGACTGATCCCCTCCTTTTGCCGCAAGTTGGCTTTTAACTTCTTTCGATGTCCCCCCAGATCCTCACACGTGTCTCGCTTGTTGGCGGGGGGGGGGTTCTAGCTTGCCTCCGCATTACTTCGGCACGTGCCCATGTTTTCAGGCGGTTTTGCTCGGGGAGAGGGTGGGGACCCACTGCAATACTGCCAAACACTGTCAGCCCTTTTCTCGTTCTCGCATATCTCGCCTCGGCACGTGTCTGCTTGGTGCGTCAGCGATTTGCTCGCTTAACTCGGCATTACCTCGGCACGTGTTAACTGCCTGTCCATCCCCTGGGCCGGCCTGGCCTCGCAGCACGTATATACTGGGGGGGTGGGACAGTGGCGCTTCTGAATACCAACAAAGTGACACGCGTCAAGGTCTTTATAAACAGCACATGAAAAATTGGAGAAATTCTCATGCAGAAACCTGCATTTTTGTAGCAATAAAATAACAGCTATTTTTGACAAAAATTTCCCCTTTTTTAAAAAAACACATATTTTTGAAAAAAATCACACTCCTTTTTCAGGTCTTTAATTATAAATCATATCTTCAGACATAGGTAATCCACAGGAACTCTTATTTGTCATGAAGATTTGCTTTATCCTTAAAATAATTTGTATGGATGTAATTACACTAATAATTGCCAAAGAAAATAAGTATACACGTAAAATAACATATGTTAATAGTTAACGCATATTGCCACTTCGTGAGACTCTCACACAATTTGCTGCTTTTATCAGGATGTCCAAGGCTGTCCCAACAAGTTGGTTTCGAAAACTCTCACCAGGTAGCATTAAATGCTTCACATCATTTTGTTTCATATTTGTTTTGTTTCACAATTATTTGNTCGAAAACTCTCACCAGGTAGCATTAAATGCTTCACATCATTTTGTTTCATATTTGTTTTGTTTCACAATTATTTGACTGGTATAATTTTGAGGTGTTCATTTAAAGGTGATTTTGATTACGATAGTAGCCCATTTATTTTGGTTATTGGTTATAGGAACATATTTTCATATTTTCTTCACGTTTGCATTGTACAGTTTTTCTAAAATTAAATTCCTTAATTGAAATAAATTTTCCCTGACTTTTTCATTTTCGGAATTCTTATTGAATAATTCAGGCCGTAACTGCGTGGCACATATTTACAATTCGTCCCGTTCTGCATCAGCACACTCCACTTTGCCTCTATGTCCATGTTTACAAACATTTTTGTATACTATTAAAATATGTGGGTGGATTTTGCCAGTAAATTTATTTTTTATTATTTTATGAAAGACTCTTAGACAGGGGATGACCAAGGGCAAAAAAAAATTAAAAATTTGCCAATTTGCTGCTGGCTGGGGACAGAGCACAAGCGAGGACGTGGCTCATGACTTCACATGATCACACGGGCTAATCAGTGCTCTCCACATCGGAGAGGGCCGAGGACAGGGGACATAGCAATTGTAGCAGAGCCCTTAACATCGATATCTCGAGAGCTGATGTGAGTTGCAGAAATTCCCTCCTCTTTTGGGATAGCATGGGATGTACATGCATCGTTCTTCTTGCCCTGCGCCTTCTCTTTTCGATAAGCAAGGCAAGAAGTAATAATTCCTCATTAGGTGGTACATTTTCTTGTCTGACTTAACATAAGTTGAGTGCGGATGCTCAACAGTGGTGGTGAAGTCCTGTGGGCTGGATGAAGTTCACAGTTTTCAGCACAGTCTTGAACACAGCCCATCCTCAGTGTTTTCAAACACGAAACTTGCTGATGAAGAATGCAGTGGAAAGATTGAAATTTTGGTTTGTCTGTAAACNTCTCAGTGTTTTCAAACACGAAACTTGCTGATGAAGAATGCAGTGGAAAGATTGAAATTTTGGTTTGTCTGTAAACCCAGCCTTTACTTTTGCTTATAGATCCTTTGACTTTACGTGTCGTCGCTGCAATGCCAGCAGATATACTTTCAATTAGTGGATGTCTCAATGCCCGATAACTAATATTGGTTATTGGGATAATCAGTACATTTCCCTATATCATTTATCAGTTAACTTTAAAGATACTATTGGTAATGAAGCATTATCGCTTTAAAATCCCAAAAAAAATACTGGAGATCCTCAATTTTACGAGTGCAACAATGCCTTGTCAACTGCTGTGGTTTCAATTATGCACTGATTTTTGTACACACCTTTCTTTGCTAGGGTACAAGGGTTTTATTATGCATCATTTTGTTTTCAGGTTCCTTCAAAATGGGTTTTTGACTTCAATTTTTTGTTCCCAGCAGCATAAAGTAATAAATACTGCCTGCCAGAGGCTCGGCAGGGGATTGAGTAAGGAGGATTAGTAAGAATTCTTTGTCTCTCTCTCCCATTCTCCCCCTCCCCACTCCATCCCCCATTATGACCTCCTTTTTTATTTTGCTGTTACTTACAATCTCCCTTCCTTTCTTGGCTGTCAAACCAAGCAGCTTGAAGCTGAGTTTTTTCTTCCCTGCACAGTTTGACGCCCCTGCGCACACTTGCTTGGAAATTGTGTACATAGTCCATTCACGGTTTCTTAGGATGTTTCGAAACAAACCTTTGAAAAATCGCCTTAGNGCTTGGAAATTGTGTACATAGTCCATTCACGGTTTCTTAGGATGTTTCGAAACAAACCTTTGAAAAATCGCCTTAGAAGTAACATGTCAACCTGTTTTTTAAATAACTTGAATACCAAAAATATACACGCTGTAATGAACTTCAGAGTATTGNGCTTGGGAATTGTGTACATAGTCCATTCACGGTTTCTTAGGATGTTTCGAAACAAACCTTTGAAAAATCGCCTTAGGAGTAACATGTCAACCTGTTTTTTAAATAACTTGAATACCAAAAATATACACGCTGTAATGAACTTCAGAGTATTGNAAGTAACATGTCAACCTGTTTTTTAAATAACTTGAATACCAAAAATATACACGCTGTAATGAACTTCAGAGTATTGTATTCTTTAATAAATGAAACTTAAGCTTCATATCTTGTAATATTTATTTCGTATTCAATACAAATTAAAAACCGTGAGAGTAGCGATTTGTTGGAAACGGCTAGTAAGAAATAGTTCACAGTTCGAATACTGTTTTCACCAATTTTTTTGGCATGCTCTTTGTAAATTAAACGTTGCTTATTGAAATTTTTAGGTAGCACTGATTCACACATATTTAATTTTTACAGTTAAAAATATTAGCGCAAATTACGATGCGTAGGCCATTGTGAAATGGTGTTTTTTTTTACATCCGTGGAAAAACACTTAAAAATAATTATTTTTTAATTTGTAATTTGAAACTGAAACTTAAAAGGGATTAAAGTTTTTGAATACGTATTTTGATATATTTAGATGTGATGGCTGGACGGTTACTAACCCAAATTTGGCAGAAGTGGCAATTTGCGAAATGGGCATCGCACGCGGATGTGCTGGACTTGCAAAATTTATACGTTTTATCCATGAAATGTTTTTATCATGAAATGAATTAGCTAAAAGTAGCTTCTGTTTATTTAATCACAACGTTGTTACTTTGCCCTAGGTGTTTGAAACACAATTGTGTTTCATTCTTATGTTTCTGTGATTTGAATGTTAGCCACAATCCCAACAAAATATTAAGCTCAGCCAAAGAATCTTATATAAATAATTCAATTAAATTAAAGTTGCGGTAGGCCTATTTGTGTTCACGTTCACCACTATACTTTGTTGCTACTAGGTACAAAAAATAAGCAACACGAGTTGCGTGCTTGACTTTACTGTCTCTCGTTGGACTGGTTGCTCCTTTGTTTTAATATTTATTCCAACTGAGGCCGTCCTTTTAATGAAGTAACCCAACACACATCAATAAGAAGACCTTAAATACTACAGTTCTTTCCCCCACAGTTGTAACAGGGTTAAAACACAGTCGCGGCAAAATATTAACGTATACTGTGTGTAATGTGCTATGTTGTGTATAACAAATGTTTTCAATGTAAAATAATACCCATTAGAACTATTGTCAATACAGACATTGTTGAAAAGTCGTAAAGCTGACCTAAATATGGTTATTGGCCTAAATTGTGAACATTCGTACGTAATGGTTTTTTTAATATGACAGAATTAATTGAAAAGCTGAAAACAGTCAACAAAGCATTTGACAGTTACAATGTTAGAAGTCACTTGGCAGTTTCATTTTGAAGTGATAAATAATACTTTACTTCAAAAGGTTTGATTTTTGAGGCAGAGGCAAATAAATGCTCTCATTAGATTTGTTTCTTTATGACTTACAGTTATTAATTATTAAAAACCACATCCTGGCACTCGCAATGAATTACACAACAATTAGGCTCAGTGTTCATGCATTATTTGGTGATAATGGGGTATCTTTAATGTTCTTTGAGGATATCGGTTTATTTTGAAAATGTGTACCTATTGAAATAAATTAATACTTCAATAGCACATTTTGTGATTTTCCCGCAAGAAGCCATTGAAATTGAACTTGCGCTTTGTAAAAACTTTACGATAACCAATCTTTGTAATTTACCGGCCATGTCACTTTTATCAGATTGAGTGTTTGACAGCAAAATTATGGTATATGCAAATCACTATCTCCGATCATTAGAATTACTGACCATTATGCACTGAAAATATGTGTGTCATTAATTTTCTGACAAGTCCGATTCATGAGTGCTGATACGTTACTTAGTTGGCAGGCATAACGCATAACCTATTTCTTTGTACCCCATAAGATCCTGTATTCTTTAAGTGCAGTTTTCTCAATCGTGGTGTTTTTGAAAAAAAGTAACCCTCACGGGCGGCGAGGGATTAACTGTACGGATTTCATGAGGGTTTTCCCCAAGGAAATAATGCAACAAGTTACAATCAGAATCTATTTAAAAAATATGTTTGCTAACAAACAAATATAAATGTAATTGGTACGCTACAATATGGAAAACTAAAAAAACTTTATAAAAATGGCAAAAAAAAATATAAAAAAATAGTTTCAAAACTGTGACTTGGGTTCAAAGTGCATGTCATCATAACATGTTCGCCATTGAAGAGAAAGGGTAATCGGCGTTCACACTTCCACAGACTGCCTTCACCCCCGCCCACTTAGAGAGGGTGCGAGATTTCTAAGCTGGTCGCTAGGCTACCATATCCCACCTCGCCAGCCATGTAAGGGGAGGGAACAAACTCGCTCATGCCGAGCAAAGTGTTGCCAGAGGACTCCCTGAGTTCATCCCTTAGAGCTGCACATTCACTCAGTACTGGAGTATGGGTGCTGTGCATACTTGGAGGTTCTACACAGGTTTCGAGACATCAGCTTTTTGAAGTGATTAATAATATTTAATTTGAAAAGTGTGGTTTCTGTTACAGAGGCAAATAAATACGACCAGTAAGATTTCTTGCGTATTTGAAATTGGTGTGTGTAAATCAGAACAAGACATGAAACTTTGACTGGCCTCCAGCGTAGTCAAGCGTAGTGTCTGGTGTCACAGTAGAAAAGTTCATGTTAACATTTCTTCTGCATTTGTATTTGTGTATGTGAGATACACACATTTTAAAGGAAAGATCATTGCTTGAGTAAAGGTTTGCAAATAATAAAATTTGCAGATGTGAAATGTAAAATGAAAAACTGCTAATGTTGGGAATTAAAACAAATTTGCCACAGTTTTTTTTAAACCAAGAAGTAACAGTGAAGACTGTTCATAAAAATTGTGCATAAATATTACATTCTTGCACCGAGCATTCTTGCACCATTGATATAACAGTATAAGTAGCGTATAGGCTGTTAACAGTAAAGTGACGTGAAAACTTTCTAAATCAACCTTTGACAAAAAAATCACTGCCTGTTAACTGCATACGTGCTACGTTACACACTCCCAGTTAAGTTGGCAGCAAATGAAGTTTGCAGCAAATGTATAATGTTTAAATTTATGAGAAATCAAGTTGGTGTTGCACTCATTGGAGTGTAAATCAGCATATTAGTAAGACATTGAGAGGTTGCTTACAATTTCACATTTTCACTTAACTGATGCACAAACAAGTCATTGTGCCCATGGTAACATCTATTCTACACATGGTTGAAGGATTCAGAATGAGGAAAAAAATATATCTTTAGCAGGGCTTCCAAATACTGTCAATTAATCGCGAACAGTCTATACAGAAAAATGTAAGCATTGGCTGTGTTACTTGACTCATCCTCGCCACATGGTCTGCTCCGTCCTGGCGCAACTGGCGAACCGAAGATGTGCTGCTCAGTTTTATAAGCCCACAGTAGTTACAAATGTATCGCCAAGTGAGTTTATTAAACAGAATGCCAATAAAATTACATCACTTTACAATAAACATTCCTTTTTTTCCTAATCGTTGATGTTTTTAAGATAATCTAATGAAACGTCATTTAGTTTATTCTTATACATAATGCATCTGGATTTCATATGTTGGTAATTTTTATGTCTTAAGTAATTGCATAGGAGTTAATATATGATATAATTCACGTATAGATTACTGCATTGATGACTTCATAGCACTATACTGTTTGCAGTTTTGAAATGCATGAAAGTTTGTAAATTATTGGAGGAAAGCATTTGGCATAATAATGCATGAAAATTCATGTGCATTGCATGGGTGTCAAAAGCACTTTCTAAAAATGCTTTGCATAATGTTTCTTCCCTATTCTGAGAACATAAATGTTTTGTAGTATGTAGATGAAAGGAAATAGTGTTCTGTAAAATACCAAAGTTTCTTTTGTTTGTTAATGTTACTGTAGAGATTACTAAAAATTTAGGTATGCTAATTTAAAAAAAAAAAATTGTTACTTTTGTATAATGTTTAATTGGTAAGCAAAAAANACTAAAAATTTAGGTATGCTAATTTAAAAAAAAAAAATTGTTACTTTTGTATAATGTTTAATTGGTAAGCAAAAAAAGTTTGTTGGGAATATTTATCCAACCAGATCATCCATTAAGCATTGTAAATTAAATATCTTAACAATGTACCATAATGGAGTCAACTCATAGTTGGTTCTACACAAAATTTTGTAGCATTTGGACTACAATTTAGACACGGAACTGAGAGAGCTCTGGATTTTTAACTACCTTGTTTCCACTCAAATATTAATGGAATGCATTTACTCAAACGTGCCTTAAACATACTGCCAGTTTACAGGCAATAAATCTTAAAAATTTCTCAGGCAATAAAATATTATAAATTGAGTTAATTTATCTGTAAAGAGTCAATGCAAACTTATTTGCTAGAAACCAAATTTACAGTACAACTGACGAAAATGTTTGCAGTGTAAATTTTCTTTAATTAGTTATAATTTTTTTGTACATACACTGAATGGTTTACATGTACTTAATTTAATGTGTACTTATTTTTTATTTTATGCAACCAGTTGTTTTGGAAACATTTTATGCAATCAAAAGTATTTTATATTGAATACTTTACATTAAATGTTTAAGAAAAATGTGACAATTTATAAAAATTTATTTTATTATTAAAATTGTGTCACCCATAGTTGTTATATGAAAACTATTAAGTGTTATTATGTTTTTAATACGTGACATTTACTTATTTTTTATTTCAATTATCAGAAAGCAAATCAATAATTATGTATCGTGGAAATCCTTTTTGCAAAGTGCGGAGTCAAAATCAAACAGTTTAATGTATCCTTTTTACAGAAATTTAATAAGGTATATTGAACATACAACATAATCTATTTGTCATAATGATAGTTATATATTATCTGTTGTTAAAAGTGAAAAGGAATTAGGAATTTTAAAATATTCAACCATGTTTCAAAACATTTTTTCTTATTTCTGCAATTTTCACTGAGACTTAACCACAATGGCAAGAAACTCTGCCATTTTACAAAACATGTTAAGGTCAGCAGAGGACTAATAAATCCACCTCCCATACCAGACCTTAAGTTAAGGACAGTAGAGTGGAAGGTAAGGCAATCTAACAGCTGCTGAAAAGCTTATGGACAGTAGCGCAGCTGTTGACCTTACCCTGGGCATTAAGGTCACCTCATAAAGGCTGTGAATAGACTCCCAGAACATCCATTTCTGCTTTCGGTAAGAAAACTGGTTGCTGAAAGTGCTGATGAAACAAAAAATTTTGAATTCAACATATTACATAAAAATGCTTATCTAATGTTTGTTTAGCTGATTTGCAATGGAAAATTTTTTGTTGGATCACTAAACTAAACTTGAAATGTTGCCATAACTATTGTATTTGCAAGGGTTTAGTTACGTATAGCATTAATTCTTTCACTAAGCAATCCTCTCACTTAACACATTTGTACAGTGTGCATAGCAAAAGTATTTTTGAAGTTTTGTAATTCAATGCAGCTGATAATGTGCCACAATATGTTAGATTTTCATTTAACTTAAGTTTGAGTCCTTGTACAATTATTTTTCATTTTTGTTTTAGTTTCATGAAATTCAATAATGTATTTTGTATTTGCAGTTGGTTAAACAAAGTGTTACATTCGCAGAACACTAGAAAACAGTGTATGTATTATTGTGTTGGCAGCAGTTCTGTGCGAACATGTACATGCCACTCAGCACAACTGCCGATGCATACTAGTAAGTTACCTACAACGGTGACTCGTTGGTTTGTAGTCATCCTTTGCTGATACATTATATAAGTAACTTGGTATAAGTAATGATCTGAAGATATTTCTAAATTATTTTTCCTCAGTGATAGTAATTGCTAAGGCAATAAGGCAAAACTGTGATGTTTCAAGTCGAACCCCTGCACGAATGTTAATTTGCCTTGCAGATTAGAAGCATAAATGCGTGTTCCATCTTCATGTGCTCCGGTCTCTGGGATATCTTGTAGTTCGTCTTTGAATTAAAGTGTTCTTTCCATCATTATTGATGATCGATTATATATTGTTAAGTATCTACAAATATTGTCGTCTTCTGTTTCATAACTGGTCTCTCAAAGCAACTTCTGTCACTCATCTTGAAAATATATTTTNTACAAATATTGTCGTCTTCTGTTTCATAACTGGTCTCTCAAAGCAACTTCTGTCACTCATCTTGAAAATATATTTTCTAGTGCTTAGAGTTTATGTGTAATAATATAATGTATAATGAACATTCAATGCTGTATAAATATTAACAATNATTTTCTAGTGCTTAGAGTTTATGTGTAATAATATAATGTATAATGAACATTCAATGCTGTATAAATATTAACAATGTGAAAAAGTCTCCTATAAACACAGTCATCAGCATGAGCTGAGAAATTTCCAGTAGGATATTGTTGCTTAACTGAATTTCATAGAAGAGGCTGAATCACAGAATAGCTGCTTCATGGAGAGTCTCCAGATGACGAGGAGGACCTGAGTAGTTGGGACAGCCTTGCAGTCAGAGATGAAGAGGAGGCATGCATTGGTTTATATAAGGGAACAATTTACAACTGTGGACTAATTGGGCATTTGTCTCTGGGTTAGCTTAAGAGAGCAGTAGACTTCTGTAGACTCAGTTTTGTGAGGATCTTGAGGATACACTAGTTGATAATAATTAGTGCACTTTAAGGCTCATCTTTAGACAAAATCTAAATTTAAGGTGTATCAGCTGACACTGCCTATCTACAGCTGAGTGAAAGTTAGCTACTTACAAAGATGACAGACGATCACCTGAATTCACTAGCAGTTGTCTCAATTGAAGGCCACTTTTGGACAGCATGGGCTTGTGTGACATCAACTATATCACTCGGCAGAAATCAAGGAAAAGGATGTTATAAACCAGTGTTTCTTACTGTGAACATCCTGGTATTTTATGCATTGCTACTACGTACTACAGCCTTTTGTGCAAACTTAATATACAGCCAATCGACTAATTTCATTTTTGATGGTAGATATTCATTTCCATTTCTTAGATTATTTCAAAGTCTCAGTATAATTAATAATTAAAAAATGAACAAAGTCAGTTTTAGCCATTATTCCACAAATAACACTTATGCTACTGCTGTCTTTTTAGCTAAGAATAAACGACACGTGATGAGAACACACAACCCGCAACATGAGGCCTTGTTCCGATGTCAAATAATGTAACACTAACTCTCTGGAAGGAGATTCTGCCCGAGTGCCTGTCAGACTAATGGTACTACGTGCCTGGGAACTTTGGTTCATAGTTTCATGTTTAAGGTTCTGCACACAGCTTGCTCCAGGATGGCTCGGCATGGTGAAGTCAGTCGACACCGGTGCACTTCAGGTTTGATCATAACTGTATCTATATATAAGTTATTTATTTATTGCCGTATGGGGCTCCTCACGAAATGGGATCCAGGCCCAGCTGGCCCCCTTTCCTTTCTGGGCAGGCCTGCTAATGTTTTGGTAGATAAGGTTTCCNGAAATGGGATCCAGGCCCAGCTGGCCCCCTTTCCTTTCTGGGCAGGCCTGCTAATGTTTTGGTAGATAAGGTTTCCGTAACCTAAGATTTTTACAGGGCATTTTGAAAATCATTCTCTGAACCACTACATGTCCTCCTTTCTATAGCACTAATTGTGTAAAGAATTGATGGAAATTGGTTGATTGGTCCCCAAGATATGGCATAAAACCTCCATTTTGTTCATGTGACCCGCTTCACAAACGACTGACAAAAAGGTTATGTATTTAACACATTTGATGGTTGTCGTAGATACTGTCACCATATTGTCACTTTTGGTAGGTGGTGGCAAGGAAACTCTAGGGGTACTTTTCTCCCTGAAGGGAAAACCACCATCAAAATTANCACCATATTGTCACTTTTGGTAGGTGGTGGCAAGGAAACTCTAGGGGTACTTTTCTCCCTGAAACCCTGTAACTCAACTGGAAGTCACCTCCAACAGAGTGATTTTGGGTAGCCAACAGTTTGCATTTCAGCTATGCTAACGGTTCATTCCTGTAAAGTAGTAAATTGGAGGTGGGAGCTAACTACAAAAATAAAAAATAAAAGTGATTAAACATTTGGTTTATGGCTCAATTTAATACATTTTAAATAAAACAAAAAACAACAAGAAGTTACTGATAACTAATGAGCCTACTTTCCTCTACAAGGGTGCAAATAAATTTTAGTGAAATTCTTACAAGCTTAGATGGCAGGGAGGCATTGATGTCTAATTGACAGTGTATCACTAAAGATGAAACCAGAAACATGTGAAGCAGTACCGAGACAATTAAAATACAGGAGTGACTTACCTGGAATTCACATTCAGAAAAACTCGTATAATTAAGCTTGCATACTATCAACTGCATCACAGAGGTAGGATTCGGAGCATCAACTTTGGATGTAATGAGTCTAATGTTTTGAATGAAGAGGGTTCACTAAACTAAAATATTTACACGGACTTCATTTTGAAAATAAGTGTTTCAGCCACTAAAAATACACAAATTTACATGGCTTACCATAATGCCACTTGTGTGAAAAATTTGGCTGAAATAGGTTGATTGGTCTCTGAGATATGGCTTAAAAACTAAATTTTTTTAAACAGGGATTTCTTATAAATTAATGTGCCATGGTGTCTAAGATGTGCACTGCCCGCTCTGGTGAGGCAGGCATGGACAGCAGGTTATTTGCATCCATTAGAGAACGGAAGGCAGTATTGTAGTGATGTAGTTACCCCTTGTGACTGAACCTAAGTGAAGTGGTGTAGAGGTCTGCGGTGGTGGAGTCTGTTCCTGCACCTGTGTAGTTGTGAAGATCTGGGTTGGTAGGTAACCCAGTAGCCTCCTCTGGGTCATCCTCCTGGGTAGCCTCTGTCCTAGGCCGGGTGTGCATTGGCTGCCTTAAGGAGCTCTCCGGCCATTACTGTAGAGATGGTTCCCTCCTCGTGGATGTATTTGGGACAGATAAGTTGAAGCTGGTTGTGGGCTATCCTTCTTATTTATTCCCGCTCGTCTTCTGTCCAGTAGACATTACCTTGTCTCGCCACAATTTGATATGCTCCTTCCCACTTGGGAGCAAACCCAACATGCAATTTCTCACTGGTTTTGCTTATGGAGTGGTTTGGTACAATGACTTTGCTGCCCTCCAGTAGAGGTGGGGGGGGGGGTGGTTGTCTCCTCTGTGGGATGAGGGTATTTTTTCTGTATTTACCAAATTTTCACCTTTGTATCTTCTGGGCTTCTCGGCAAGTTATTTCAACAGTTGGTATTGGCTTTGGGTTCCTTTTCCCATTCTCACTCTCCGGGTCGACGTACATTCTGCCCTAGCAGTAGCTAAGATAGGTTCCAATGTCCTCGTGTCTAGGTTCCAATGTCCTCGTGTCTAGGTTCCAATGTCCTCGTGTCTAGGTTCCAATGTCCTCGTGTCTAGGTTCCAATGTCCTAGTGTCTAGGTTCCAATGTCCTCGTGTCTAGGTTCCAATGTCCTAGTGTCTGCATCGCAGTGTGAAAAGAGTATATCTGAGATTAGGGTGTCTCACTGCATATGCTGTTTGCCTGTACAGAGGCAGAGACCCTTTTTGATTTCCTGGTTTCTCTGATCCAACTTTCGGCTTTCCAGTATTGTCAAGCTGGCTTTCACTAGCAGCCGGTGAAATGGGTGCCATTATCCATTAAGATACTTTTAGGATATTCCATCTGGAAAGTACTTCACTCTCCATGATCTTGATGAGTGTGAATGTTAGTTACTTGGAAAGCCTCCGCCCACCTGGAAAACCAGCTTGTCCAGAAATCGGGAAAAGTGGGAAACGTGCTCGATTTAAATTGCTGCGGGAAATGTACGGGAATTTTTCTGAAAGGCAGAAGTTTTTTTTGGTTTATGAAAACTGCATAAGAACTTCTGAAACCTTGCAAAGTGAATTTAACTGTAAATAATCTGCACCACCTTTAAAAGTCTGAATACCACAGCGTGTTACTAATAATGGCGTAAAGTTCACGAAAAGAGAAAGTAGGAAATAATAAAAGCATGCCAGTGGAGCCGCCTGCTGTGAATGATGAGGTTGGCAGGAGTTGTTGTATTGTGGCAGCGACTAGGGAGGAGGTGGGGTAAGAATGCCTGTCTTCATACCACGGCCTGAGCCTGACCGCCTCTGCTGGCCTACACGCTTTCAGAAAGAATGTTACTTTGTATGCGCTTCACTATGGTTGTGTAATAGTGTAATCCTGCTGCATATGCGAGTTTACTTTACATCTTTGGCAGACAACAGATATGCTGAAGAACTGAAGCAGAGGATTCCATTGTAATTATACAATCCAATGAATTGTAATAATTTGGTGTGTATGTAGGTACATGTTTTACATGGGATTTAAAATATTTGTCCAACTTTGGTTGATAAATACCTCCTTCCCTACCTCACGCCGTGATCGTATACACATTTTCGTCTTAATTATATTTAAAATGTCAACATGAACCACAACTATTTCACAGGGCTATGCGACTATACACAAGACATTAAAACATTCATATTCCCTGTAGCGGAAGCAAGATATAAAGACAACTGGAGCATTATTCATTGTCTGTTAACAGCCTGTTATGTCATGTTGCACGAGTAATGTAAGAACAGGCCATATATTGTCTGGGAACGAAAAATGTAGCTGTGGACATATATGTGGCATCTGGGGATTGTCATTGCTTCATGTAAATATAGGACTAAACGTGTTTCTCTTTCTCGCAAGTAGATTTAATTTCACATAGGTATCGTCCAGTTTGTTGCAACATTTACTAGCATATTTTAAATTAAAAATCTTATGCCATAAAGTTACTAACAACTTTTCCTCCTCCCATTTTCTACCCTTTGTTTTATCTCTTTCTCTTTGTCTCTCTCTCTCTCTCTCTCTCTTTCTCTCTTTCTCTCTGTATATAGGTCGGTCTCATCTCTCCCCCTCTCCACCTCNTTTCCCTCTTCTCCTTGTCTTATCCCTCCTATCCTCCCCCTTCTCTCCATCCCATCTCCCCCTCTGCTGCTCTACTCCTCCCTCCTCTCCTCCCCCTCTCTTACGCCCTCCCCTCCTCAACATCTGCTGCTATCCTTCTCTCTCTCTCTCTTCTACTCCCCTCACCATATTCTGCTCTCCTCCCCCTCCCCTTCTCTAGGCTCCCCTATCCTCTCTTTCCTTATCCTCTCTTCCCTTATCCTCTCTTCCCTATCCTCTCTTCGACTCTCTTATTCTCTCCTCAGCACACTTTTCCCTTGCTGCACCACGCCCTCGGCCACAGATTATTGGCTCTAAACCATAAAGTAGCCAATCACAAAGTGCTTACGGCTGGCTGTGACTGGCACAGGCACAGATAGGCTTCGCAAAATTGGTTAAAAATAACGAAGTATTTGCAGACAGTATACATGAAGAGCCATGAGCGCAAGGCTCAGTATAATTATTGGATGGACATATTCCGAACTATATCAAACTGCACTGAGATGCAGCATTACTTTCTTAGTATAAAATAAACATAAACGTTGAATTTTTGCTCTTCTGTCACAGTAGATATTATTTATTGCTTTATAGGTCTAACAAAATATACAATGGTGGGATGTATAAATTGAGTTTGCAGCATGAAATTCATATTGCAATGGAAGAAGGGAAAGTCGATAACTTAAAAAAGATTCGAATGAGAGTTTTAAAAAGTGTTATACTAATTGCAATTGTATCCTACTATTATTACTGAAATATGAAGTTTAATCCAAAATGTCAGCAGCTCTTTAAAATTTGAAATTAACAAATTACCAGAAAAGTTAACGTACTTCCTATTTTACAGCGCAATTCAATACTATGCAGCGTAATGAGCTTTAGCCAGAGTGCGGCCAGCTGGTTGCCGTCGCAGACATTTCTTTTGTCGGTGTCACAAGACGATGGAGAAGAAAATCATTAAATACATACTTTCGTAAATTATAAAATAACTGGAAGTATTGCACAGTAGAGCCTCTATATTATATGGACCCCATTTATTGCACATATCTTTCTATGACTGGTTTTTGAGGAACTGTAAAAAGTATGGGTGAAAAAAGTTGAAAATTTGAGGGAAATCTGTTGAAAAATCAATTGGTGGCACTTTTTTGTTTTACTATGCATTGCATTTCTCTTGGTGAGCACTGTACTGGACATAGTGCATATATCTAAAAATAGATACCTCACTTCTAGACAGCCAGGGATACCCAATACCTATCGACTCCACCCATACTCTACCCCTCAGGCGGCCAAATGTTTCCACGCAACACGACTACATACCCTCCTGTAGTAAGTTTATTCTAATGACATCTGTTATTGCATCTGTTGTTAGTATATTATTAATACTATTAATATTTTGTTGAAATAGCATGTTTTTTTGTGCAAAAAGCCATTAAAAATGTAATTTTCACTTGGAAAAAAGTAACTTGTCTTCAACATTACAGATTTTGTAATTGATTGGTGACAAGATAGGTTGCACATACCTTCCTGTGGTGCCATTCTGTTGGAAGATGTCTGTTTATTAATATAAATTAATGTTTTGTTTAAATATCCTCTGGTTTTATGCTGAAAGTCATCAAAAATTGAATTGTTGCTTGCTCACAAGAACACTATTTTCAATGTTACATTTTTCTAATTGTTTGACTACAGGGAGGTCACAGGTATCTGCTCTATCATTTTATTTGGAAGATGTCAGACTATTAAATTTAATTAATCTTCCATGCAAAAATAATGTTACTATGCCAGAGACAACTGAACGTGGACTTACAATGCTTGGTGAATCCTTGCACCACTCAATGTTTTTAACATTTTTGAAGACAAGGAGAAGCTGATTATACTTCTCTGGAATATAATTTTTTTCAGAGTATGCTAACCCATTAAAATAAATTTATATTTAGTTTAAAATATGTGTAATTTTTGTGCTAGATATGATTGAATATGGACGTACAATGCTATTTAAAACCTTTAGCTAATCAATGTTTTTAATATTTTGAAGACAAGGGGAGGGTAAGTTTACAACTCTCAGATATCATTTCAGAAGACATCTGCCCATTAAAATAAATNATGCCAGAGACAACTGAACGTGGACTTACAATGCTTGGTGAATCCTTGCACCACTCAATGTTTTTAACATTTTGAAGACAAGGGGAGGGTAAGTTTACAACTCTCAGATATCATTTCAGAAGACATCTGCCCATTAAAATAAATTAATATTTAATTTTAAAAACATGTTATGTTCGCGCTATAGACAATTGAACATGGATTTCATGCAAAAAAAATGCAAATTGTGACATATATGGTTTGGTGGTATGTCAAAATTGCTCCAAAATTTTGGCAAATATCTATTGCAACTGACCTGTCATAACAACCTTGGAAACTGTCAAGGGTCGTTTCAGAAAGGTTCTACTGTATTGAACACGAGAAAAACACTTGTTACAGTTCTTTTCCTCTAGAACGAAAGTAAACTTGAATTATTTGAACTATTTCTTATCAATAATCGTTTTGCACGATGCTTACATTTATAATATCTGTTATATAATTTATTCTTTTTGATAAGTTTTAAATGCAGTTTTTTCCTGGTGCACTGTTTATCACCAGTAGTAATTTATTCTCCATAAAATATTTGGCAGTATGGTCTGAGATGACCTTCGCTGCCAACCTCACTAACCAAGTGTCGCTTTATAGTAAAACCACATAGAATTTTGCTATTTGTCAGCGTTGGATGTGTCGTGTCGCATCATGTCGCTGTATCGTGGAACTAGTTTTGCGTACAACAAACCCTTACAGATAAACTACATGACTTTTATACTACTTGATAGTTTCACCTATAATTATATTTGTGTATAGGAATTTTGAGGAAAAAGCAGGATATGTATGGCAAATTCAGTTTAAAGTCTTGCTGGACATCCTGAAAACTGATAAGTCACAATAGGAGGAATATTTTCCCTCCAGGACTGAGAGGATATGGCTCCATCACATGGACTGCGATGTGTGTCTTAGCCCATTGCTCTGGGTTGGAATAGGCCTGCTCATCCTTTGTTAGCCCTTCCCATCGGTATTGGTCCATGGTGGCCCGAATCCCTACATGTCCTGCACGCGAGTGGTCGTGATGGTATTCGCAGGTGGAGAACATGTGGCACACAAATCTTCTAATCTTTGGATACAGTTTTGGTGTTTTGAGAGTGGTGAGATAATTCATAATTCATCTAAAAATAGTTTTATTTACCTGGGCAATGTTTTGTGTCAAAGGCAAACTCCATCGCGAATAAGACCCACCTGGGTAGTTTGAAATTTTTGCTGCTTTTCAACTGAAGCCAAGTTAATGCTTTTTTGTCTGTTCTTGGGATAAATGGATGGTCCTCCAAGTGGTACCGGTACTTCGGGATAGCCCAAATGACTACCAAACGCTCTAGTTCATTGAAACGGTATTGACGCTTTGTCGGATTGAACATAGTGCTGGCGTAGGCTACAATGCATTTGCGTCCTTCGGAGATTTCTTGATAAAGCACTGCCCTATCAAGGTGCCGAAAGCATCTGTTTGTAGAGTGAGGTGCAGATTGGGAACAGACCAGTAGCAGATTGGTAGTTGGAGGCACCGTTCTTTAAGTTGTTCAGAGGCCTCTTGATGTTATTGTTCCATCTCCATTTTACAGTTTTCGGGAGTAGGTTATGGAGTGCTCTGTCAAAATAGCGATGTCCTAATAATATTTTCAGCTGTCGCCCGTTTGTAAGAGTATCGGCTTCTGTTACTTATTGAACCTTTTCGGGCACATCTGGTAATGAGGGGTGATAGTTTGACCTAGGTAATCCACACTGAATTTACCAAACTGCAAGTCAAGCTGTGTGGAGTGAAGCCCTCCAGGACCTTTTGCAGGTGCACTCAATGCTCTTCCCATGAGCTAGAGTAAATTATTCCTTTTTACATTATCCAAATAAGTGCAGCAGAATTTGCCTAAATATCCGGTAAGGACAATAGCAGACACAAACTCTGAATGGTAGCCGGGGCATTCTTAAGTCGGAACTGCATTACTCTGAACTGAAGCGTTTCCCTTTTGGTGTATTTACGTGAATTAAGATGGACTGGAATTGGCCAGTACCCACTCCCCTTATCCAGGGTTTAAAAGATTTTGACTTCTTCCAGGCGTCTGATAGTAGTGGCAGTATTAATTCCTGGGTGAGCAATTGTCTGGGTGATATCATTAAGAGCCTGCTAATTAACAAACAAATGTAACCCCCCACTCTTTGTGGGGACTAGGACCACCCTGGCATTATACTGCGATTCAGTAGGTTCAACAATCCTGTGTCTCTGTTGACTACCTGCTCCAGGATCATCCTTTGCTGGGGTTCGGATGGCTGGTTGTGTATGTTAGATGTCGTGAATAATGGCTGGAGTTTGCTTAAGGGGTCAAGCATTCTTGAAGATGCTCACATGTACATTTAGGATGCATGGTAAGTTGAGTCCTCCAATTATTCAGGGGCTAACTGGTACTGTACTTGCTCAAATATAATTTCCTGTTGTAAAACAGGGTTAATGGGGCTTACCCAGTTCATTGCTACAAGATCATGGTTCCAGAGGTATATGCAGCACAGCCCACAATCCTTGTTCTGTTAGCCAGGGGTATCCAAAGATTATTTCTTCTTCATAGTGGGGCTGCGGTGGCTGAGCGGTTAAACTGCTCTCCTCCCACCAAGGTGAACCTTGTTCAATCCCCGGCCGAGTCACTTCCGAATTTTTGCAAGTGGGAATCGTGCCGGATGATGATGGCACTGATTGATGTGTTTTTTTGGGGATCTCCCAGTTCCCCCGCCCTTATTACCAGAATTGGTAATGCTCCATTCTCACCTCATTTCACCCTCATGGGCTCTCAAGACCTCGATGCTAAGAGCCGCCCAAATCTCTCAACTCAACACTTCTCTCTAGTGCGGGGCGGCAAACATGTGGTTTCTATTGTTTTGCTTTCTGTCTGGATTGTGACTGTAATCACACAGTGATATGGAGTCGTGACCCTTGTTGGGCTAGCTGTGTTTCTTGAATGTCTGTCTTTAACTGTTTCTGTTGATCAGGGGTCAACAAGACAATGTGAATAAAGATAGTCATAGCGGCTGTGTTTAGTACTGCTTGGTAATTTGGCACATGTTAAGTGAGGGAAATTAAGGGTCCATGAGGTGCAGGTCAGGGACCTCTTATCACTTGCATATGGCCCCCATTTATTACTCCACCGGAGTTGAGCAACCTTAATCATGCCTCCGGCTGTCTCGTTTCTCGAGCGCTTCTTTGGTAGCTTGACTTGTGTTGTCTCTTCCTCTACTGTGCTTTTCACATCTGTCTTTCCAGCTGCTTCTCTCCTGCTCGCTATTTTGTGTTTTACTGTTGGGCAGTCCCGGTAGTGGTGATGCCCGGGACAATGAAAGGGGTGGCTTTACCTTTAATGGGTTTACTTACGGTAGCGTCAGATGGGCCACATGGTATTGCCTGTTGCGGAACCGCTGCCCTGCTTTTCCCATTTTCCTCAATCTCGAGGTGATCTAAAGTGATTTCATGAACCCTTCCCCAAATTCTTTAATACTGGTGATGCAATTGGTTCTTAAGGCCAGTATGTCCTCCCCTGCAAATCTTTGGTTCATTTGGTTTTTTAATATCTATGAGGTGCTTACGAACTCTCTGTACTGTTTCTTGGGGACTGCCCCTTCCTCGAACTCTCGCTCGCACATTGCAAGGAACTACTGGTTTACCCGCAAATTTGGGTAACATTGGCTTTTCTTGTTTAGTTGTCGTGGGGTGCGTTACAGGTGAGCAACGGTATCCTGGGTCTTCTACCCTCATCATTAGAGCTTACTATATAACGGAATGACATTTTGCTTATATGAAATGGCATGTCAGGCTATCCCAAGCACAGGTATTGAAAGGTTTGAAGACATGTTTCACACCTTATTCTGTGGGTTCCCTGGCCTCTGGATGTCGGTAAGATGCACTGGGCCTGATTGGTGGCTGCATTCCAGGCAAAATTGTTCTAGACCTTCTGCAAGTCTGTACTGGTCAGGTCAGCCTATTCATAGGTTTGCATATTTACATTGGCAATGGACACACATGTTGGGGTACAAGCCCATTCCATCGCATTTGGATGCACTGCATAGTTCTAGGCTGATCTGTTTGGGACTTAATTCCCCTGGTTCACCTTGGGATTGCGTTCCTACACTCAGCGAATTTGACCTTCGTATTCCAGCTAATGAATTAAGGATGTGTGCCACTGGGTTTTGATTTGGACTCGCTGCAGTCTTTGTCACCATTAGTCAGAATGTCCAGATATAGACACTCTTATTATTCAAAGACTTGGAGCAGTCTGTCTCGCTATTATTGCTTATGCAACTTTTACAACTTCCCACATTGTGCACCAAAAATTATTCTTGCTGCCTCTGGGTTGGTAATAGTACGGGCTCAAACAGTTAGCCCTAATTATAGACTATCTGTGTCTGTAAAATACCTCATGAATATCCCAACAGACACCATGTGGTAGGTACAACTTTGTGTGGTGTCAAACCATGGACTGTTAGAGACCTGTACATTAATTTGTACGTGCCGACTACCTGGCACTAACTGTAACCTGGGGTTGATATGATCTACGGGTGCTAACCCTATGCAAGGGTTATTCTTCCCAGGAGTGTTTATTGGACGTTCTGCTACAAGCTGATAACATTCCCACTGAACTTTCCACTCAAGTTTACATCTTTCTGCAGCTGTCTGAGCATTGGACTTATGCCCGGTTGCACCATTGAGGTTCAGCTATGATCTAGGATCAAATACCGGCTTGATCTTGGTTCAGCACATTTGGCTGTTGCACCATTGTATACGGCGCGTCAAACTAAGATCAATTTGAACCTCGCCTTGAACCATGCATTTTGGCGGTTCAGGAGGATGATCTCAGATCAAGTATATATTAGTACTTTATTTTAAAATGCCAAAGTGGTATCGAAAAGTAAATTTGTTTTAAAAACGGCATAAACATTCAAATATTCCGTATTTAAGCTTTGTTTGGCACATAAAAATACATCTTAAGTGTTCATAAAGTGAATAGATAAAAATGAAAGTCTGTGTTGAATATAGGTTATGTGAAGATAAAAGCACAGTTAAATATATTTATTTACTAGAAATAAAATTCGTAATATATATATCGTTGGAAAATGGATTCAGTTGTTTTTTACTGTTGTAAAATTTAAACTTAGACCTTTTACAAAATCTTAAGATCCAATGCATTTATTTAATTAAAGTTTGTGTTCATGTTTTGTAAAGAGAGAATGAAATTCATGCTTATCCCTCCGAGAAAACAAAACGTAAAACTGGAAAAGCCATTGAGATATCGGAAACCGTCCTAATTTTCTGCACGAGCTAAATCTCGCGTCAAATTTTTTGCTCACGAAAGAGCAACTGTAGCCGACAAATGTAGTCTAAAAATACGCCAACAGATAGCACTAAGTATAATTCTTTTTTGGGAATTCAAAACAACATTATAGACACTTGAATATCATTCAGTAAAATTTGCACAACAAATATTTTACTTAAAACAGGTAAAACATCTCACTATTTAGTTCTATGTACACTACCTTCTTCAATAATATTGGTATTGAAAATAACAAAAAAAGTGTGTGCTAAGTGTTTCCAATACAAAACAACTGAAACAGTAATTTTGCAGTGCATTCAACTTAATTATGTAGTAAAAAATTCTAGTCGTAAGAGATAATGTCCACAGAAACTTATAAATTGTCTCCGAACTTTAAAATAAACAGTTGCATCATGACATCACGAAATGAGAGCCAATCACAAACAGCGTTTCCTCTCAATCCTAGTTCCGAACAGAGATCAGGAGATGTACGATCGGAACTCGGCAGCTTGCGTTGGTGCAACACTCGTTCATTGGAACTCAGATCCAACTGAAGATCTTTTTTGAACCAAGATCTTAGGATCTTGGTTCAGGACTATTGATGGTGCAACCGGGCATTAGTGGTACTCGTCCTCTCTCCCCAAGTCCACTTGTGTGGGTATGAATCCCAATGCTCGCCCAAAAGGGCTGATGTAGCTGGTCAGGTGATACTTTACAAGAGGAGTGAAGAGATTTTACGTGGTCTATGTTGGTCCGACGTCTTGTTGCTGCTGTTGGGCGTGGCCCCTCTTCTTGTCTGTGATGATAGCTTTTAGCTAAGCTGCTGCTCGTGAGCGCTGAGGGCACTGATTAGACTTTATTGCCTTAATCCATTCTCCCCCATGACTGGAGTAAAGCTTGGGGTACATGGTGGGGGTGAGTTAAAGTGTGAGGTGGTTGGTAGGGGGTCTGCGATGTAGGGGTAGGGGAGGTTCCAGACGTTTGATTATACAATTTCCTACACTCCCTGTGTATGGCCGAAGTTGCTAGGATATTTGCCCCTTTCCTCCAATGCTCTGTCCTTTGCACATAGAAATGCATTGGATTGAACAGAGATTTGATATCCTCTCTATGCTCCAGCTATACCAGGGGCCTTGGCATCATGAGCTCTCGTCCTCTAATCCTCTGTCCTCAGCAGATTGAGATGCAATGGAGCAGAGGTCGGTGAGTAGAGAGGCGTAGCTCCTGGTTCCCTTTCGATGTTGCTAGTGTGGGCAGCTAGGTATCAAGTTCGTGAGCACTGTCCCGAATGACTGAGGGTTATACGAGGACAGCCTGCATTGCCATTACACCAGGCACCAGATGTGGAAGTGGCATTCCCTTCACCCTAAGGGTGTCATCACTCCCACCCCTCACTGTCTTGGATTCCTAGTCTGTTTCTTTTCCATCCCTAGTGTCAGGTACCATCTGGTACGACTGGTTGCTGCTATAAATGTTGGCGATTTGCAGGTGAGAAACAATGGTAACCAATGGTTGTGAAGGGGTTTGATCTGCATATCCTATTGCTCGTAATAATGTACGACAATTTTGTTGAGACAGTTTTATTCCCCTAAAGGCAGAAGCATTTGTCACACATGTTAAAAGTGCCTATTTGGTGCACAGACGTATTGTACTTCTGATCTCTATTGCTAACTATAAGTCATACGGTGTGGTTTATACTAGTGCGGCATGGCGAATACGACAGCTGACGACCCTGAAAGAGTGAGAGTTAGCTCAGCTTTTTTACTTGTGGGATAGTCTAAGTGCTTGCTTCGAGACTCCTCAGCTCTGTAGGTGAATGTCTCTGTAAATGAACTGGTGTTTTTGGGCCACAGCGCTATGCAGATGATGCTGAATTACAGGTACACACACTGTGAAATAGAAAACAATCTACAGTAATTTATAAGGATGGTAGGTGCCCTTGAAAATAAATATTTTGAATGGTTTTAATTTAGAATAATAAAACCTACTTCATATGAAAGAACAATTCTGTGAAAGCTGTTATCTTGAATCAAGATCTGAAATCTGTGAATGGTTTTAAAATAATATCATCCTCATTCATTGAGAAAATAGGGGTGCCATGCTATTATCTGTGTAACCTTTGGTGTTCACTGCCTGTAATGTTGTCATAATTGTGTGTACATTAATATATCAAAAAAAGTTGCCATTGTGTAACTCTCTGAGGCGAATGTTTGTCATGGAAACAGACCTAGTTTGTAACAGTACCTGGCTGGCAACTAACTGTACCCTTACAAACTTCGTCCATTTTCTCAAACCGTTCACCTGAGAGAGTTAAATCAAGGCAATGTTATTTTGTACATTAATGTGCACATGATTATGATGTCAAAAAGTGATAAACACCCGAGGGTTACACATATTTGTTGGATAATGGTATGGTACATTTCTCAGTGAATGGGCATGATATTACCCAATTATCATTCATAGATTGCAGATCTTGATTCAAGATGACAGTATTAACAGAATAGTTCTTTTATCTCAAATACATTTTTTTAATTTTGAATTAAAACCATTTTAAATATTGATTTTCAAAGTCACCTGTGTTACAAATTACTGTAGGACATATGTTGTATAATGTTTTCTATCTCATTTTGCATATGCAATCACCTCACAGTGTTTGTACCTATAGTTCAGGATCAAGGTGCTGTAATGGGCTAAGGATGAACAGTTAGAACATCAGTCTCCATTAAGGCAGCATGGCCAGGCTGTACTGTCATAGGTGTGACAGGCATCAAATGGTTATACACTCGGTGCCATAAAACTTGTTGTACCTGGTAAAATCATTCAGTGACCATGAAAATTGGTAATAATTCATGTCATTATGTGATGTACAAGCAATTTAAGTTTCATGCAATTGCACATGCTCATGTAGTATAAGGGTGCTGCTGTCACTGTATACATGTGCGTAAACGATCCTTAGAAGAGTGCAGCTGATGTGACATGCACTATACTTGTGAGGCATGACTGTGCAATGGCATGTAAAGGAGATGCACAAAACATTCATATGAACAATGACAGTGTTTGAGAGAGACTGGATAACAGAGTTGCGAGAGGTATGGTGGACTGCATGCCACATTGCACATCATTTGGGCCATTCAAACTTTACAGTCAAATTGTGTTCACAACATTGGACACACGAAGGTATCCATACATGGTGGACTGCTTCTAGATGGTCTCAATATAGCAGCATGAGGGAGAATGGTTTTGTCATATGGGCACAAATGGAACCAGCAACTTCCATGTCGACCACTCAGTTTGTTTAAGCACGGTACCTCTACCAGAGGCATCTTCCCATGCACTGACAAATTAGTGATTCTGGCGACCTGCCTTTCACGCCTTTGTTCGCTGTGCTATGGAGTGCAACGGGAACTGGTGACGTATTGTTTTTAATGATGAACCGTGCTTCTCTTTGGGAGCGGATTAACACAGTGCCAGAATTTGGAGGACCGTAGGTGAGTGTATATTATCTGTCTCACTTAATAACAGCACACATCCCCTGCTACTGGCATGATTTTCTGGGAAGCCATAATATATAATAGTTGTTTCGTCAAGAGTAGTGACATTCACGAGGTTTGTCAAAGACCTCCTGCAGCTCCAGGTATTACCTTCACTGGCGGAGAACGCGGGAGCCAGCCTCCAGCATGATAATGCTCACCGCACACAGCCCTGGTTTTACAAGTGTGTTCGTATCATTTTCCAGCTCTATTATTGCTCACCAGTTGCCTCATTTCTTACCAGTCACATCATATTGTCATTTATGTTTACTTCCAACTTTTCTGAAGCGCCGTTAAAGTTCCACTTCCAGGATACTCCTCCACTCGATGCAAACAAAGCTTAGCCACGTCTAACATTCAGTCTAATAATATTTTGCGTGAGAACTACTTCTTACTAGGCATTTCCAGCACACCTATGTAAACTGGGGCTGATATTGATGATTGCTGTGAAACAGGAAGACCTGTGGTGTGAAACTTTTAGATAAACATTTATTAAAGAAACGGCTGTAAATTTGTCTGCCAGCTGTGAAACCTGAAGGACAGTTTTGTACTGAAGTAACTGTTGGCAGAAGTAACCGCCAAATTTAGTACTCAAATTGCTACAGCACACCACAGTTGATCTGACTGTCAAATGTGTGAGGGGTTTTGCATATGGTGACACAGCTCCGAGTTCCATTACCGTTTCCTCTGGGCTATCCTACACTAATGTTTTGAGATGACCCCAAAGAAAAAAAAAATTGAGTGGTGTCAAGTCTTATAAGCATGGTTCCACCTCAGGTTAACTACAAATCACCAATTTAGCAGTGGTGACAAGCTTCCGAACTTGAGTGTGCAGAGACCGAGACATGCTCCACTTTCTTTAACAGAACAGACACTGTGTGCTCCAAACTGCTGATAGTAAATGTGGCAATTGTGAGATGGTGGCCAGTGAGGTGGTTCCCAACAATACCAGCCCAGACATTAACAGAAAATGTCTTATCTGTTAGTGTTCAACCATGGCTCGTAGGTTCTGTAGGTTCTCGTCATCCTAAAAAGGGCTGTTTCAGCTGTTGAAAATGCCATTACTTGTGAAAGCCGCTTCATCTGGTGTGTCTGCGTAGTGGTGCAGAAGTCGGTGAGAAAAGTCGTCTTGTGACTGGAAATCAGCAGATCCCAGAGCTTGCATTTTGTCATGATGTGAGTGCAGCAGTTGATTGTTTCTTACCCTCAGCACATTTGGTAAACCAGCATTTATTGTGCAAGTTATCTCTCTTATACTGGTCATTGACACTTTGGAGAAGCATTCCAATATTGACAATCTTGATGTTCTAATGGTGTGCATCATGCCAGAACCCATAGGTTATGAACCAACATGTCTTCTTACACAGTTACTTGCTGAAACACTCTTCAACATGCATGATGTCTGTTCATACAGATGTTGTGCCACACTTGTTATCTCCAGCTGCACCACACACAAAGTGCATTGGCCTTTTCAGCACAAGTGTGATGCCCTTCCATGTTGAGTACCAACAGTAGAGTGCCACGTTACTCAATGCCAGTATTGCAAACTTAGAGGGGCCCAGCACAACTACACAGTCCTGTGGCCAGCCATACCTTACTTTACACAATACAGGATGTGTAGTTGGCAAGATAACTACTCCAGCCTTTCATATTTCATAGCTGTTTTCTAGAGAATCATTTGCCTGAGAGAATTACACCAAAGAAAACTAATTTGCATGTAATAGTTCATAACCAACATGAACTATTTTATACCAGCCCAGGGTTACATAACTTTGTATGACAACAGCATGGTCAAGGAGCCTGATATACCAGCAAAGTATTCTGTACAGATCTCAAGTCAAGAAAATAGTATTCAAATATTTGTTGTTTCATCTCAAATCTTTAATGATCATTTTAAAATGTATTTATTTATTATAATGATTTTTAAGTGTACATACACCCTTAACTGACTTAAAGTTTCTGCCTGGAGTTACAAATAACTCTGTATATCAAGTGACACAAGCCTTGGCAATTTGTAGCATCTTGGAGCACAAGTACTGTCATTCTGTGGCACCACATTACACAAGCACCGTGTGTGTGAAGCACCAGGCTTGCTCCAGCAGCAACAAATGGAAAGTGTCTTGTGATCTTTTAATTTATTCTATAGTTAAGGAAATTATTTTAACAGTGTTATTGATATAAGACACTGTCAATTCATAAATGTGAAACTATGCTATGTGATCAAAAGTATCCGGACACCCTGCGAAACGTGTGTTTGTTATTTAACATAGAGAATGACAGAGTATTACCATCTACCATACGAGACTCGTGGTTTGCGATGGCAGTAGTCGGCAGACAGCACGAGACAGCAGAATGGGACGGTCTGAGGAACTTGCGGAGTTTTAATGTGGTTGAGTGCTGCTTGTGTAAGAAGTCGGTCCGCTCAATTTCCATTCTTCTGAGTATCGCTAGGTCGACTGTTTCTGATGTTATAATGAAGTGGAAATGTGAAGGGACGTGTACAACCCAAAAGCGTGCAGGTCGACCTCCCATACCGTCCCATACCGTCCCATACCGACCCATACCGTCTAGTGTTGGCGAGAGTTGTACAGCGTAATCATCAATCGTCCATCGTCACCATCACACAGGAATTCCAACCTGCACCAGGGTTTACTCCAAGCACCACGACCGTGTGGTGCAAGGTGCGGAAACTTGGTTTCATGGATGAGCAGCTGCCAGTAAGCCTCACATCACATAGGCAAATGCCAAACATCGCCTTGCATGGTGTAAGGAGCGTTGAAACTGGACAATAGAACAGTGGAGTGATGAATCACAGTATACAATGTGGCAATCTGATGGTAGGAAATGCCTGGTGGACATCTACCAGTCTGTATTGTGCCGACTGAAATTCAGGGATGGTGGGGCTTACGGTGGGCCTGGAGAGGCTTCCCCGCCTTGTTGTTTTACATAGCACTGTCAAGGCACATGTTTATGTTGCCTACTATCGAAGACCAGTTCGGGGATGACCATTGTCTCTTTCAACATGACGGAGCACCCGTGAGGGAGTGGTTTGACGACAACATCCCACTAATGGACTGACCTGCGTAGAGTCCTGATTTGAATGTGATAGAACATCTCTGGGGTATTTTGGAACACGTACTTTGTGCTAGACCACACAGATCAACATCGATACCTCTTCTCATTTCGGCGCTCCACAAGGAATAGGCTTCCATTCCCCAGGAAACCTTCCGCCACCTGAGAGTGCAGGCTGTCGTCAATGCTAAGGGTGAGTCGACACCTTACTGCTCACAGCGTCCCTGATGAAGTGCTGCCCAAACTGCTACTTAATTTTCAGATGGGTCTCCGGATACTTTTGATCATGTAGTTTACGTTATGTGGGCAAGACAAGTTATCGTCATAGGTAAATTTTAAAGTGTTCAGATTATATCTCGTGCTTTTAACATTTGGACTTGTAATATTGAATTCGCCGGCATCTCGCGGTGCTGTTTCACACGTTGTCATATGGGTATCAAAGTTTATTCTTGATTTCACAATTATTTATTTACTTACCTAATTGTGTGTACATCTACAGGTCTATTTATATATTTTTATTTATATATTGTGAATATTGATGAATGAGTGAGGCAAAGTGTTTTTCTAGTAATCTTGTGGGGGGTCATTCCAAACTTTGATCTTCATGTACACGAAGGTATGTTTACAAGATGTCTGTCGTGTTGACGCACGGACACAAAGTAAAGCTGCTTTTCAGACAAATGTTTTGGAACTTACAAGTATGTAATTCTTTTTAACTGTGTGGTGAACTGAAACAATCTTCGGTTTTCTATACTTAGCCATTTGGATGTGGAGAGTGTTGTTTTTGATATGATCTCACTTTTAGAGATTAAAACAATATTGTTAAAACTTCTGAACTTTGTGTATAGTTTAATGTTTTTCTGATGTTAACAAACATTATTGCACANACTTCTGAACTTTGTGTATAGTTTAATGTTTTTCTGATGTTAACAAACATTATTGCACAATAGTTAAAACTCATATAACAAGTGCATTACACAAGTACAGCTTAACGTCTGTAGTTAATATATTTTTAAGTCTGTGGAGGTGTTTCAAACTGTTAAAGGCAGNTTACACAAGTACAGCTTAACGTCTGTAGTTAATATATTTTTAAGTCTGTGGAGGTGTTTCAAACTGTTAAAGGCAGACTGAATATTTGCTTATATTTGTTTACCCTGGTGTCAATTTTTGTCAAATATAACTCCTAAATTTTTACAAAAAAAATATGTTGTTTTTACTTATTTTTTACAATATATTTGTATCCTTAAATTTCTAGTAACATGTTCTGTGAACCTGAGATTATGTAAGAGCATTTGTTTGTTTCAAGAAATTAGTTTTGTACCATTTGAATATAGTTTGTAAGTCACTGTTTATTTTAGTGATGCACTCATAGTTCTTGCACATGAGAAGACACTAGTAATTGTCATCTGCTTCCTGGGAGAATTTCACATTTGTGGATAAGAAAGTGAAAAGCTTATGTAGAGCGTAAGTAACAAGGGTCTGAGAGTCATCCTAGTGGATTTCCAGTCGGAACAAATTCTTCTTTTGTTAGTATACGCCTTTTCTGTATGGTTCCAGGTAGCTTGTGAACCACTGGCGGAATGCAAGCAATGATGTACAGCCACCAATTTCGTTAACAGTTCCTTGTGGTTTATGCTATTAAATACTTTCATGAAATCAAGAAATGTAGCAAACATATTTTCTTCATCCAGAACTGTGTAAATTAAATTCTTAGTTTCTATTAATGCAACTTTTGTGCTGTGAAGAGGTTGGAGTTCAGACTGCCTAATGTAGAACAATTTTATCATCTCGATAGTTAGATAATCTTTTTCTGTTATTTTGGGCATCGCAAGTAAAGTGTTGATTGGGCATGGGTCACGCAAGTTTGGTTTTCCTATAGGAATTATTGCAGATTGCTTCCAGTTTTTGGGAAATGTAGAATATTGTATTACAGGAATACAGTAAGGGGTACAAAGTTTAATCACATGTATGTGAATATTATCTGTACCTATGGTAGATGGGTTTATATTATTAGTATATTTGTAACTGTGGTATTCTTTTGCTTGATTTTGCATAATTTGGTTTACTAAATTTTAGAGAAGTCAATTGGGTTGTGATCAGTAAAGCCAAGAAGACCGTTACTCACTGTCATCTTTAATCATATTAGATCTAATAGTGATTCAAGGGTTAAGTAATTGGTGTTGGGGGATGAAACTAAGTAGGTGCTTGAATTTGTAGGCTGAAGTGATTTCATTCAAAATATTTAACATCTGAGATAGAGTTAAGCTTATTTACATTGAGGACTCTAAGGAACATAGTTCTCAGTGCGAGACATCTGGTTTGTACAGTGGACCACTAGCAGTTTTCCATTGATTGTGTGTTGTTTCAGCCCACAGCTATCCTAACTTCATTTTGTTTGTAATATCAGCAATGCTACAGATGTCTAAATGCTTGACATTCAGCATGTTTGATTACAGTATTCACGAGATTACAAATAATAAGCTTATTGTGTAGGAATACTTTGCAAGGTAATTCAGAACTAACAGCGGGAACATAAAATAAATTACTCCTGAAAAGAAAAGAAAATATTTTTAATATTTAATAACTATAATTACGTTGTGATTGATATTTTAAAGTATTGTTTAGCAAGATGGAAAATAATTTAAGTATTATTAATTACAAAAATATGTTATACTGGCTTGCATGGAATAGGTTTTTTTTTTTAAATCATGTTTTTGTCTCATGAGCACTGTGGTCCTAGTGCGTTCATATTTCATCAGCTCTAAGTGTTGGGGATTTATTGTATACCAGTGACACACATCTTACCTTCTTTGTATTTGATGATGGTCCCAGTCCGCTGTCCACACGTCTGTCACTCTAAGACGTGAAGTTACGAGTGAACTGCAGTGAGATCTTCTCAATTTGCGACACTTGTGCCTTTGAGATGGGACAGCTTATGCCACTTCTTATTGCTCACAAACTTGACAATGATTGGTTTCAGTAAATTGTCGTGTTAGGGTCAAATGCTTTTGCTCCTATCAAAACATCTAGTTTAGAGGCACCATCTGGTTGGAGGTGTTTTGCATGTCCAAGGCCTAGAAGTAGTGCGGGAGTGCTAAGGGCAACCTAGATACACTCATCAAGTGTTTGTTAGCCCTTCCGTGCAAGGTATCTTGTCAACTTACCTCTACATGACAACCTTGTAAAAGGAGTACAGTTAGGAGAGAGTGTAAGTGACAACAAACCANTACGTGCAAGGTCTCTTGTCAACTTACCTCTACATGACAACCTTGTAAAAGGAGTACAGTTAGGAGAGAGTGTAAGTGACAACAAACCAAGACAATGTATTAAACATACATAACATGTTTCAGAATACTCAGCTTCCAGTACAATTTAGAATTTTGGCAAAATTATTCATGTTCAAGAATTAATACAAAAGTTTTTAAAAAAGGGAGAAAATGTAGTAGAATATTGTTTTTCTTTGCGACATATTCACACAAACATCAAATTGAGAAGCTTCAATATACATAATGCGCTCTCATGGCTGTGGTTACAACTAGTCCAATCTCGTACATCAAAGTTCATAATGCACAATTGTGCAACCTAACACATTACAAACCACCAGGTCAGGTGAGAGGCGACAAATAGAGGGTTCAAAGTTTCTGTCAAGTTCAGCTCCGTTTCCAAACATTGCCTTCAAATTCCAAAGGTAGTCTATTCACGGTTTCCTAGATATTTAATGTATCACAAGCGTTTCATACTTCCGTTAGCATATAATAAGTACCTTGTTTTTGGTTAAATTGAACTTTTACTTATATTTTATCTGCAAATTATATTTAATTTATTCTTAGTTCTTATGCAAAATATTATTACACTCAGTGCACACTGATGCGGTGCGTTGTCCATTTGGTAAAATTTTCTATACTTGATTAATGAAGCCTTGTTTGCACGAGGCGGAGGCATAGCCNTGGTGCGTTGTCCATTTGGTAAAATTTTCTATACTTGATTAATGAAGCCTTGTTTGCACGAGGCGGAGGCATAGCCTGGAAGTAGAACTTCTGAGATGTGATCCTGTCGAAGCCCGAACCCTAATTCTACCCAAGTACTAACACATTACTTTATAAATAGAAAACATCAGCAAGTTTGCTACTTAAACTTAAAACGTATATCTGATGTGCAAATAATGGCATATCTCCCAAACTCGTTACCATCTAGAGATAATGTCATTAATTTAAGAACCAACAAGGCTCACCAGCATACCCAGACATACATCAAATGAATTACATTTCATGTACAAATACAAGTTGCAAAGAGTAAGAATTGAGCTCAGTTAGTGACCGGTTTTCTGAACAGCTGCTAATCTGCTAAAGTTTCCCATCCCAAACATAACTTTGGAGGCAGTGCTGAAACTTAATTTGCCCGCCTCGGTTCATCTTGGAAACGTGCGCGTCCACTGCTGCCTCAGTAGAGCATGGGGTTCAAGTCCCCAGTTTACCCAACTACTCGAAGTCTGCAGACTTGCATTAAACTCAGAAAACCTCCTCCACCTGCTGGTCTGACGAGACCACTTCTTTAGCTAGTCGTGGCCAACTGCCAATAGCGGCATGGCGCACGCACAGGATAAGGAGATGGCGTTCAAGGCACAAGTAATGAACACTAGAAGCAAGTGCTGAGAGAATGGCATACCTGAGTCATAATCAAAGTCAATGTGTTGCTGCTGCAGGCACCACAGCACTGCACGGTGCAACCTTGTCATTTTACAGGGTAATAATAAAGACATAGCTGACCCTCTACAGTTTGCTCCTTTGGGAGTCTGCAGGGCAGACAACACACTTCACATATGCAAGACTATTTCTCTTTATTTTCTCTTGCCATCTCCTCGATGCCATTTGAAATTGCAAGTTGGTTCATCGTGCTGTTGCTTTAAATTTTTCTCCAAGCTGCTCAGCTCTCCACATGTTTTCTCTGTGTTGCATTGCATCTTTGTGAAACAATTTCTGTTGCTGCCTCTGCAGTCATCTTAACGATATTGTTTGGCAGCAGAACCTAAGGTTGTACTGCGCTTGGATTATCGCGGTCACCCCTGGATGCTCTTGTCACTGCCTCAGTTGCTTGTCTGGCTGCCTTGCTAACTGCCATTTCTCTCGCTGGTCATTTTTCACACAAATTTGTCATAATAAAAAAACAACAGATGTTCGTTTTCCTGAACACCTGTATCATTCCCTTTAATATGCAAATTTTACCGTAATGCTGGTGCAGCATGTGTTATCTGAACAAACTGAAAACATTAGCTAGTAATTAACATATTTTCTGACTTCTACATTAATTTTATATAATAACAAATTTTGTTCATATTAATTTCCTTTCTACTGTTAAAATAATTTGGTTGGTTTAATGCATTTTGTTATAGTATCACTGTTAGTGTAAATCAGATTGAATAGCATTTGTTATGAATTTTGTTGGAGAAAGTGAAATGCTAATATTTAACACTTGTGTCCCATAGAGCACTGATTATCTGATTGTTGATCATTTGAAAAATGACAGTACGTACTTGTGGTACGCCAGCTGTGGTATTGTAAAAATCAAGTAGTATTATTATAAAAGCTCTTAAGCATTAAGGAAAAAAACTTTAGTCTTTTGAACTGTATGCAATAATCGTATTTTTCCTCAGATCTAAATTTTTCTAGGGTTGTTTTAGGACAGTAATACTGGTTTATTTAAGTTATTGTTAGTCTTGGGGCATGATACTGCCACTGGTTAAAAGTTTGACAATGATGAACACTGATTTTAACATGTTGACCTTGAAAGCACCTCAGCCTTTGGGTAAGTGTTTTATCTTCCATAGCACACTGTTCCTGCCTGTTATTGCACCAACAGTTTCGTATGTACATTCTCCCAAGAGCAGATTATTGCTTATTGCATTGCACTGCATGTTGCCTTGTTTAATGTGTACTGTATTCAACAAACTCACCATTGTATGCTGTATTTTAGTATTTTCAATTTTCAGTAATTTTTACAAAATAATTCCTTGTTCTGTTCTTTATAAATATGTGTGTGTATCTGCATAGTGTGTCAACCACAGCAGATTGGTCACTAGTTACGAGGTTGTTGGAAGCAGTACGCACACACAATCTGTCATGTATGAACTCTACTCTAGGTGTGCGTTGTAAAGTATGCAAACTCCCGACTGCAGGAGGCTCTACGCATTCCTCAACATTTATTTGTATTATTTTTTACATTCCGTCCTCAATATCCACGATGATGGTTCTTCTGTTATCTTGTCTGCAGACACCTGCATCCATTGGCTATGTACAGAGAACGCCAGAACAAGGTTCGTCGGAAGGTCGGCAGGGCGGGCTCAAAAACAAACTTTTCCACGCACTCGGCCTTCACTCGTGAGAATTTCTTCCTAGTAAATCATAAAGTAAAATGATGCGATGTACAGAATAACTTTTATCGAACATGTGTGGCAGTTCCATCTGTGTCTTCTTAAAATGACCTTGTGTTGGTGCTGTCAACCAACTACAGGACTGTTATTCTGAAGACACAATATGAACCCAGTGCACAAAAGCAAGCCTTGGTGCTTTTCCAGTTGTAAAGTTACATTTTATATTTATTTTTAGTATATGTCAATTTGTGCTGTGTTGAACCTTTTATTTTATGTTTTTATCACTTGTAATCACAGTTCAGTTTTCTTTATTTATTGCATTTCAAAGTCTTGTGTTGAAATACATTTTGCAACATGATACCATGTTATAATTTTGAGGTACCTACTGTTTATAAATGTATCTTTATTTTTCTTCACTTTTGTTTAACATTTCACAAAACAGTTTGTTTTTGCATTAAAACTCTTATAATTTGACCATTTGTTTAATTTCCTTTCAGCTGTTAATTCAGTTTTGTTATAGCAATTTATGTGTTTGTCAATTTCAGTTTTAAAAGCTACTGTGTAATTTTTTTTTGCATTATTGGCATATGTGAAGCTATATACACATTACTGTGATTTATAAATACTTGTATTTACTTCTTACAAAGTAATTTATTTAATGACAACTTGGGTCAGTGTTTGAGAGAAAACAAGCTTATACGCACATTATATTGATACGAAAAACTGTATTTTTTATAAAATGTAAAATATTAACTATAAAAAAAATTTTGAATTTTTTGTTTTAATTTTTTGTTGTTAACCCCTATCACTGTAATATTTCTTGCCTTAATTTATTTTTAATTAAAGGATGTAAGTTTATTGAACAATACACATAGTTGACTTCTATTATTGTTTCTTTATTTTGGCTCACATTAAGTTTAAATCAGTTAAACTTTTGTATTAAAATAATTGATTTCAATGTTTTCTTTAAAAAGTGTTTTGACTTTCAATTAGCTGTTTCCTTTATTTGCACATCCTTTTGTATATTTTGGAAACTTATATGTTGCAATAAAACCTTTGTGCGAAATTTATGATTTTTATATTATTCAAGCATGGTACTTTTAAATGTTGACTTCTTGAATACTGAAATGTGGGTCTCGTGCTGCTGTCCTGGTACGGTTGCTATAACTGTCTTATAACCCATTTTATATATTATTTTAAATTAAGATAAGTAAAAAATTTTAAGAGACAGATATATTTCACAAAAATGTTAACCTCTTAATATACAAAATAGAGTATGAGAAGTGAATAATTTCTTCTGTGCAGCATCAGTTGTAAATAAAGTAGGAGGCAAATAGCAAGTATTGGCTGCAANATGTTAACCTCTTAATATACAAAATAGAGTATGAGAAGTGAATAATTTCTTCTGTGCAGCATCAGTTGTAAATAAAGTAGGAGGCAAATAGCAAGTATTGGCTGCAACTTTTCAGAATCTGATAATTCAGTAGACACTGCGGTTATCATCGGCCAAGACTTCAGCATCCACATGTTCGTAAATCTCTTAGATAATGTGATGTACTCTTCAGTCTTACAAACTTGCTAGTCTGCAAGTTATGTAAAGGGATANATTTAATCTCTTTGATAATGTGATGTACTCTTCAGTCTTACAAACTTGCTTTGGTTAACCAATATGCCTTGAGTGTTGCGTGAGCTGCCAGAGGTTCATGTTTCTCTGCTGACTTGAGTTGCGGAGACAGTGGATATGGGTTGCCATACCAACGTACACAGCTGTAGCAGTTTCAACATTGTGTTACTAAATGAGCAGTGAAGATGTGCATTGATGCTATAACTTGGTGCAAGAAAGGTTTGAAGCTATCTGCTTCGCACTTGTCATTACATTACATACGCATTATAAAACTGCTATTTGGGCGGTATTTATGACGAAACCGCTTTTGCTTAAATTTATAACATGGTAAAAATTGAAGGGTTAATCCAGTACCAATGTAATTTTTAGAAAAATACTGTATTGAATTATTTTTGTGGTGAAATATTTGGATTGCGTAGTAATGGTGTGTCGCCCGTGTCTCCTCCCTCCCAGTAGCTGTCATCAGTGTACTTTACTAAAATGACTTCTCGTAATTTTGTGCTGCATGTTGCCTAGTGTGGACATAGTAAGTCAATGTCTTTAAGCACCAAACTTTAGGAAATGCAATGTAAGCTTGTGTGAAGAAAGCAATTCCATCGCTATTTTTTTTGTGTGATTGTACTCTTTCTACTTTAATGTATTTTTCGGAACTGTTTGATCATTTTTAGTGGTGATAGCATATGCCTGCCATTCCTTATGTTTGTTTGTGTAGATTTTCATAGATGTTTATTGAAATAAGAACTGTACATGGATAACAGCCTAACGAGTAAGCCAAAGCTCCAAATGTTGAATTACACCTAACACGGATAAGTTATTTCACTCTGTATTTCTGCCTTTATTTGCCCAGGAAACTTACAATTTAAAGAACAGAGTAATACCATATTAGTACCCAGAGTGGAATAAATAAAACTTAATATAGCTGCAGAAAAAATTGTCTGTTTCTTGTACAGTAGCAATTATAGTAACTAGACAAAGATGGAACATGTTACTAATAGCAACTCTGTAGCCAGTTCCATCGTTGTCCCCGACTTCAAACATTATTATAGGAATAGGATAGCAGTTAATTGCCATGAGAGAGAGAAAACATAAAAGAAAGCAAGAGTGCAAGATCATGAGAGTTAGAGAGCAGTTGTGAAAGTGAAAGATCAAGAGCATGAGAGAGAGTGCAAGAGTGAGATCATGAGAGATGTAGTAAGAGAGAAGAGCATGTTTGAAATTGAGGGAGTGAGAAAGTGAACAAAGGAGTGAGAGTGAACAAGCACAAAAGAGTGTGCAAGAAAGTGTGAGAGAGTGAGCAGAAGAGAGCAAGCTAGTAATTTGGGGAGAGTGAGCAAGAGATCATATGAGAGGAAAAGAAAGAGTGAGCATAGAGGGGAGGGGGAGAAAATATGGGAGGGAGAGAAAGAGAGAGAAAGTGCAGGAGAAAAAAGGGTCAAGCACAGGAGAGAAAAATGTTTCGAGCGCAGGAGAGAGGAAAGTGTGGGTGCAAGAAACAGTGTGCAAGCGTAAGAGATTGAGTGTGTGCAAGCGCAGGAGAGAGAGAGTGTGTGTGAGCGCAGGAGAGAGAGAGTGTGTGCAAGCGCAGGAGAGAGAGAGTGTGTGCAAGCGCAGGAGAGAGAGAGTGTGTGCAAGCGCAGGAGAGAGAGAGTGTGTGCAAGCGCAGGAGAGAGAGAGTGTGTGCAAGCGCAGGAGAGAGAGAGTGTGTGCAAGCGCAGGAGAGAGAGAGTGAGTGCGAGCGCAGGAGAGAGAGAGTGAGTGCGAGCGCAGGAGAGAGAGAGAGTGAGTGCAAGCGCAGGAGAGAGTGAGTGCGAGCGCAGGAGAGAGAGAGTGAGTGCGAGCGCAGGAGAGAGAGAGAGTGAGTGCAAGCGCAGGAGAGAGTGAGTGCGAGCGCAGGAGAGAGAGAGTGAGTGCGAGCGCAGGAGAGAGAGAGAGTGAGTGCAAGCGCAGGAGAGAGTGAGTGCGAGCGCAGGAGAGAGAGAGTGAGTGCGAGCGCAGGAGAGAGAGAGAGTGAGTGCAAGCGCAGGAGAGAGTGAGTGCGAGCGCAGGAGAGAGAGAGAGTGTGCGAGCGCAGGAGAGAGAGAGTGTGTGCAAGCGCAGGAGAGAGAGTGTGTGCAAGCACAGGAGAGAGAGAGAGTGAGTGCGAGCGCAGGAGAGAGAGAGTGTGTGGAAATGCAGGAGGGAGAGAGAGAGAGAGAGTGTTATATTTTCATTGTGTAATAAGAAGGGGTGGGCCAGCATAGAAATTTTAAAATAACAGTTTAAAAAATGCAAGGCTGAGTAATGGGCAAGTACAAAATATAGTAAAATTGTTAGCATATGCCCAAAATTACAAAATTAGGTTGGCAAATTGGCAGCATTTTCACTAGATGTGGATTCTGCAAATTATAACATCACTAGGTAGTACTAAATTCTGTTGTTGAAGAAATGAACCAGTACCAAATAATTTTCTCTCTGCACATTTTGAAAACGTCTTATTACGGAATCTTGTGCAAATTGTGTAGTAGACTGAAGTAACAGACTTTCGATCTTGTAATGTTTCCTTCCGTTTGCTTTCTGTGCATTCTGTCAAAGTTGGGATTTTCACAAAAATTTCGTAACTTTTCCACAGAGTTAAGTATATTTTTTAATTACTCTTATGAACACATGATTTTACTCTTTTTATAGTACCTGCAGTGTGGCACGCATCAGGGAAAACCTGGAAAAGTCAGGGAATTTTATATTCTTGGAAAAGTCTGGTAAATATCAGTGAAATTTGTGCGAGGTCGGGGAATTTAGATAAAGTAGTTTAAAATGTATTTATTGAGAAAATTAATATTGGATTGTAGCACTTTTGCTACAGGCCTTCTGGGAATTGTACTGTTACTTTAGTTTATTATTCCACCTTCATAAGAAGATTTATAAGCCTGGGAACAATTTTGTTGTCGTTATGTTTAATTTAAACTATTATTACACATATTTTCTTGTCAGATTTTTTATTTGGTTGATGCAACAAGCATTTGCATTGTGGAAGTCACCTTTTCCATTTGCCATCTTTGTATCTAAGTACTCTGTTTTTATTTTTTTTATAAGTATTTGTTTTTGCATAGGAAAGCATCCATAAATGAAGCATATTTTATTGTTACCCAAAAGAAATTTGTAATTTATTTTAAGAAAAACATAAAAATATTTTCAATAATTGCCACGTAAGTTGGTTTGGGAAATGGTCAGAAAAAGTCGGGGAAATGTCAGGGAATTTGCTTTAAGGATACTGAGGTGCTTTACCTCCCATCTAACTTTTCCACAAGTATTACTGTTACATTGTAAATTATGGGGAAAAGTAAATTCATGTTTGTTGAAACGTAGTTCATTACGCGTATGATAGGACTTTCAGAAACCACAGTTGACATTCCTTGATATCATCCGATACCCATGACTCTTTTAAATAGGATATTTTTGTTTGTCTTATGGGATAAGGAACTGAAAGAAATTTCCAGTGATGGCATGAAAATTTCTTGAAAATCACTTGTAGTGTCATTATGGAAGGAAGTTATTTTTGTAGAACATATAATTTCTTAATTTTTTTAAATTAGGTTTAGTTATAATGAAAGAACATTGCTGTGTGGTCTCTGTACATATAGCCAATACCTGCTGTCTGTAGCAACTTGTGCATCTGCTGCCAACTCTTAACTTAACATGCATAGTAATATCACTGGGATTAGCAGAGTGTGGACGGCATGCATGCTCACACGTTTCATGTGTGTGTTTGTTCCACTTTACTGCGTAGGAGTACTTGTGTAGTTCACTAGAGCACCCTGTCACATCTCGAGGTTTATACCAGTACGTCATCTTTAAACCTGGTCACCATTGTTTTCAGGCCGGAATGCAAGTTCACATTTTGATTTATTTTATCTTTTTATGCAGTAGTGTACGGTATACAATTCAACTAATTTTGAGTGCCACATTTATAGAAAATTACCGGTACCAAAATTATTGGGGCTAGTAAATTTTTTGGGATAAAACAAATTCTAAAAAATAATTTTTAAATGGACAACATTTGGGACATGTTACTTTACCATACTGCACTGCTACAGCCCTAACTCATCTTGAGGAAGGTTCAGCGTGTGTTCCTCAATCAAAATTTGTTTTTAATATGAAGTTAGTTTTGTTGCATGGTTGAGCACAGGGTGGTACCACTGAGCATTATACTTGTTGGTCGGGGGGTGGGTGGGGGTGCTCAGGCCATCACGGACATTGCAGCGTGAGCGCGATACCTCAGTTGGCACGACCACTAAAGACATTTGTTTTCACATCAAGTTGAAACATGTGTGCTGCAGTATACAACACGTAAGACTGATTACAAGATGTGTATATATATATATTTTTTTTTTTTGCTAATTATTTTTATTATTTTCAAATTGATAAAATTTGCAAATCAGTTATATGCTCAAAATAGTTGTTAACCATATGGCAGAGGAATTTTATTCACAAATACTAGAAGTGCTTGCAAAGTATTCATGCCATAGTCTTTGGTGGGAGGTTGCAGTATTTTGTAATGGTTGTGGAGTTTTCTGAAAGTTACATTTTTTTACAAGAGTGACAAAATCTAGGTGAATGACTCATGAAACTTATGTTCAAGGACTTTGTTGAAGTACGGAGGTAGGTGCAGTTGATACCTGTATTTGGATTTACAACACAAAATCCTGCAATTTGAAATGATGATCTAGAAAACAGCAAGTATTTTTACCACGTAAAATGACTGGCTCCTATGGTGACATACTGATGTTTTATAATTCAGATATCTATGTTCACATTGATTAGGAACATGCATTGATTGTCGTCAATGTAGGCCATAACATTAAAAGACGTATTCAGTGATTAGCATTTAACACTGTAGCATTAATTACTCATTTATAATAATTGAGTATTTTAATCGTATTTCACGAGTTGTTAGTGTTATTTGGGGGTGTAATGATTTAAGCATCAGTTTAAGTCGTTAAAAAATGGTTCATTTGGGTATGGCTTTGCTGAATGTTGGTTTGAGTTACTACATTGATAATTTAGATTGCAACTTAAGAAACGAAGCTTGCGAAGATATGTTTTGGAAAGTAATTGCACTAAAGGCAGATCAGTACACCTGTGTAAGTGTTGAACTTGTAATTGTCAGTTTGTAAACCCAGCATGTAGCAGACACATTTCAGAAAATTCTCATCTTTGTGGTTATTGCTAAACAAACCACAGTGTGCACATCATTTACTACGAATGTGGCAACTGAGACATCCGGCAGGCAGCAAAGAATGAAGTATTTATAACCTACCTACCTACTTCAAAAGGTGCACAATAATTATGTACAAGTTGTATTTTTAAGAAAATTTGGCCTTTATCTTTAAGTGTAATTATCCCTTTGTATTTGCTAGAAACTGAATGCTATTGTTTTAAATTTAATTTTAATGTGGAATACTGGTCCAGTGCCACACCTGATCGCTTCACCTTGGAACGTAGTTAGAACACAACCGCTGTGAGTGATGTGTCGTAGCAAGGTTGGCTTTGGTAAATAGTTCATTTTTCAAACAGTGCTAACCTTTAATTTGTGTGTAAAGTATTTTGCAGCTGCATGATGCATGCAGAGAGCTCATAACACTGGTTGCTTAATTGTGCATGTGCTAGTCAGTGGCTTGGTTCTCCATCTTGTTAATACTAATTGTGATGTCCAGATGCCATCCTGGATTGCAGATCTTGTGGAGGAAGGTAGGAAGAAATACTCGGATGGAGGTCACTATGGTCCACAATGATACTCACTGTGCGACAAAAAAAAACAATAACTTTAGTTAAATGTGGAATTATTGTATTAAGAAAGTTAAGCGATTGCTATTTCCGATACACATTCTTCATTCAGACAGTTTTGTAATATGGGAACTCCATAGCAGGAAAGTGGGTTGTTGTGAAATGCATGGCTATTTACATTTGTATTGGTTTTCTATGATTTACAAACATGTTCTGTTCTCCCCTCTTGTTTTTCTTCCTGTCTAACTCCACATTGCGACGTGTCTGGAGGTCAGGAGCAAGCAGTTTAAACGGCTGGGTATGTGGCCCTGTTTGTAGTACGGGAAGCTCAGGCGGAGCGCATCTTTCTCAAAACTGCGGGCATCGATTAGACGCTCGAGTGCCAAGCTGATGCAGAAACTGACAAGTCGGGGAGATGGGGTTGCCAACACGATAGGCAACTATAGCAACAGGTACGCGTTGCATTCTTTATAACTTTATAGTCAGTCTCTACTACATTACCTGCCTGTCTTAATATATTTTTTGTTATACTTTTTAAGTTTAGATGACCTCACAAACTTTAAATGTTGAAAAGTTCATTACTGAAATTCTGTTTGTTTTCATTTTGATGGTACAAAGTATTTTCACAGGTGGGAGTTTTATGGGCAAATTATAAAATTATAATTCAGTGCTTTCTTCAGTCATAATTACTGTAAAGTATGCGTGAAATTTGTATTGTACCTGCTACAAGAATGTAGCTAAATATCAATTCAAATCATAAATGATCTACTTATCTTAGTTTGTTCATTACATGAAACGTGAGAAGTATGTTTACTTAAATAGAAATTGAAATAGTAGGGTTTTTAATTATGAAAGTGCCCACTGGTTTCATATCTGCATCACTCGTAAGGCCCTTTCCGAGCATTATCATATGACATCGGTCGCTGCTCGCCCTGGAACCTGAGACTAATTTCAGTTACTAGTCAAAAAGTAAATGTCTGCATGTGTTTTGTATAACAATGTGAATATGTTACCACAAGTCATTTTCATTACTAACCACTCAAAAAGTATGTGCTATAAAATTTTGGGACAGTCAACATTTGTAAAAAAAAATTACATAGGTAAGTTTTTGCCTTTTTATTTGTGTCAGCATACAGCAGACATTTAAATTTTGCTAATGTGTGTACTAATTTCTCAAAACAAATATTTTTTGCCAGTCTTTGTACTTCTAGACAAAGACGCAGAGCTTTCAGATGAATGAGACACACTGTCACACCATTTATGTGAATTTCTAGGAACTGGTAATTTAAGAAATAAATGCCATTACGAATATGTTTTTTTTTTTTTT
>NQII01000520.1:361238-372618 GCA_002778355.1 Clitarchus hookeri | reverse complement strand
AGCACAACCCATTTGGTGATTGACATATAAATTATGGGTCAGTCTGTATGAAGTATTGTTTGACAATTTCTTAATCAGGTGAGTTTTTATATAAGCGCTAGTGTTCCATCCACAAGAACTTTGTGAAATGCTTCTTTCATTAATGTATTTTTCTTCTCCTATATTTTATCGCCTGGAGAAAACTTTAAGGCACAGTGCTTACAGACATGAAGCATGCGGGAAAATGTTCCTTCCAGTAAGGTAAAGAATAGTATGTAAATACAAGACATTTTATTTACATATTTGCAGTTAATTATATAGTACTTGGCTATAGTATTTGTGTTATCAGTTATCATCCACAGTATGTTTGCATGAAATGTTAACCTCATAAGCATAGGTCATGTCTCATTTCTAAGATTATGTAGCGTACAGCTGTTATGAAGTATCGCTGTAAGCTATATAAAGGTACGGCAAATGTTGGCAACTGAGTTCACATGTTGTAGAAGATTCAAGAATATGGCATTCCTTTTTTTTATTTTCCATTCAAGTAATGGGAAAATGCTTTATCGGAAAAAGATTTTACTGTTTACTTGGGTTATCATATTTTGTGTAAACTGACATAAACATAACCAAATTGAACATGTCAAATAAAAGAACTATTGCAAAATCAAAATCTTTATATAAAAATATTCACACTTATATTCTGTTCTCAATATTGGATGCTTAGAACTAGCAGTGAAGTGAGCTACCAAGGTTTGAAAAACATTAGTATTTGTGTTTTATTGAACTGAGACATGCCAAAGTTTGTGTTTAGTAAAATCTGTTTTATGCATGTTGTGATATGATGCATACTGTAGTCTCTCATTTATTGCACTTTTATATCTGTAAGTCTGCACATGACTTATGCTAGATATGGACCATGCTCTTTTTCTCTGCTGGTGTCGTAACTGCTGCCTCAGACTGTGGTAAGTACAACTGGGGGCTTTAACACATTCTTTTCTGTGTCGAGAAAGACCGTGTTGTGTACTATAGTACACATAGTATTTCCTTGCAGGTATCACTGCTTCATTAAGGTTTTCAGAGCAAAATCATTGCTTAGGTGGGAATATACAAGTATATGTAATTGATGGTATGGCAGTTTTCATTATTTTCTGTGGACTACCTGAATAAGCAGATGATCACCGAGTTTTAGTGCAGAGCCAGGAATTATTTGCGAGTTAATAATTCATATGCTTTCTGGATAGATTCTTTGTCTCTCAGTTTTATTAACTGTTTTAATTTGAACGTACATTCACGATGGTATTTCAAATACATTAGTGATGAAAGTTTGCGAGACGCACAGTCTTGTAGAGTTGCAGTTTCTTCAAAGTTTCTTGAATAATGTTTGATGGCGAGTGTAGACACTTGGGGTCTGTCCCATTTAGCAAAAGTTTTAGTCAGCATTTTTAGATCCTTATCAAATCACAGTTTTAGGCCATCACTTTCCCTTGGTTTTGCCTCAAATAGCTTCTGAATGTATCTACAGATGCATTAATGCCTACACTTTTTGAGGGTGTTGAAAGATCTCTACGATAGTTGCTATAAATAAGAAAAGTGTAATTTATATCTTAAGTACCAAAATTTGATCATGTACGTTTTGTGTTTCATACCCTAACCCCATAGTCTATGTATTTATAATGCATAGAATTAACTGATGCAACCTTCTCAGAAAATATTGCTGCATTAAATTATTTCTAAAAATATTATTATTCATATTTTTGTTTTGTTATATGTAAATTTCAATATTACATTTAAAAAATATATATATTTAACATAATGTTCTGCAATATGTCTGAACATAGCAACATTCCTTAAGAAATTAATGTAGAATACATTTTGTTTGAAATAGTTATCTTTAAAATTGATGCAATGAGAAGGAATTTTGTTTAACATTTGAAGTTGGCTTGCTGGGGAAAGTGGTTGCAACAGGTCTTGTACCAGTATGATGCCCATAATAGGCAAAGATTGGGCGACGTGATAGCAGCATCATGTGATGCTCTTATTTGTGTATGTTTGTGGCAGGTGTACCAGTTTTTTTGGCTCTTCAGTGTATATGTAAATATTTTGATAGGGTAGTTATTCAGACTTGGATGGTAGGATCATGTGTGTAAAGAAGTCCGAGCAGGAGAAATATAGTAACCATTTCTGTAGTTTCTGAGATATGCAGTAAGCAAGTAACAAATATTTTTTGGAGGCAGCAACATCTAAATTAATATATAATTAAAGCTACATATTACTTAGTGAATTTATTGCACATAGTTGGTATTTTAAGATGCCAAGGTTAAGTAGTGGAAATTAGTTGAGAAGTTTATGGGATGTAAGTTTTAAATTAAAATTTTGATGACATCTTTCAATATGACACACGGAGGGAGTTAACAGTTAGTGTATTTGGTGCTCGGTAGAACTGCCAGCGTGCCAGGTTGGGCGCAGATAGGTTTAGTTGTTCCATGAATACAATGTGGTTTCAATATACAAACTGCGATCAGTCAATCATTTGGATAATAAAAGTTCAGCATTTTAAAATTACTTAACGTAAGTTGTCAGTATCTGTATTATTGGGATAGTATTTGTTGAGATTCTTTCCAGCAGTTTCTGAAATATATTTTAAAAACTTAATAGTCCAGTTGCTTCTGTTTTACAAAATGGCTGTGAAAAAGCTACATAAAATTGTATAACATCTAGAAATTTAAAATGACCGCCATTTGAAAATAAGTACCGAGCATGGTCAAACTTGTGAGAGTGGGTTTACTAAATACTATAATTGTTTTGTGGTGAAACACCAAAGAGGAACAAAATTCTCTTCTAAACGTGGTGCCCGACATATACCGAAGTGGCAATTTTCAGTCTGCAACTGCCATCTTCCAACAACACATGTTGTCATCTGCCCACACTTGGTAGCGCAAGGAGTGATCATTCAGTTCACATTCCAGAAACACTATGCACAACATGTACTCATTCTGTTGCCAAACAATTTTGTACCAAATTGGTAACAATTAATGCATGGCTTCCAAATTTTTTAGGTTGTTACGGGTGGTGGCATGGACAAGAGGATGGTTTTGTAAGTTTATCTTTCCTATGGAAAGTATGCTAAAAAAAATGTTGAAAAGCACATACTCATAATTACTTTTACTAAATATTTTCATTTAATAAATTACGACTTTTTTATACCCAGACTTAGTATATTGTTTTTAGTAGAGTTACCATACCGAACAGTTTCATGGCACTTTGAGTTTAATGGTGCAGTAAACTATTTTACATTACAGTATCTAATTTTAAATTACTTGAATTAAAGGCATTGTCTGTAAAGTTTCTTGCTAACTATAGGGTTAATGGTTGGAAAATAATAATATTTACATAACTGTTAACAAAACCCACCATACATGAAGGCTGATATTTGTTACTTTCTGTTATATCTAGTATAGAAGAAAAAAACACTAAAAATTGATGGCTACATGATATCTAAAGTGGCGGCAAAAAAGTGTTAGTTAACAGCCAAACAACTGCAGTCTGCTGTTGGCAGGTGCAGTCTGGTAGACACTTTTATAGTTCATTCTTCTCCAGTTGGAAAGCCAACAACCAAATGAAAAATCCCTGTTACATCGCAGATAGAGCTTTTGTGTGTTGTCTAAAATGTTTACACGATAGGTCTTAAATTGAGTATGAAAATTATTTGTTGGGTTAAACTAGAACCATTTGCCATAAATGTGCAGTTTATCATTATGGTATAGTGATAATTGTACCTATTGAATGTGTTGTAATTTACTTGTACCATCCAAATTTCATTTGGTTTATAGATACAGTTTATACATAATTTTCATGTATACCATTACACACTGCTTTGGATAGTTACGTGCATATATCATCTTGACTGTCTGAGGTTGTGGATGTATCAAGTTGACTGAATTTGTGGTGTAGCGGAAGTTTTGCAGGGAGAAGTGAGACATCATTGAACTTAGTATGGTAATTATTAAGTTTAGGGGCTTNTGTTCATATTCAAGAGGGTGTAATGTTAAAATAAGTAGAACATATTTAAAGAAATTGCGAAATTTGATGTTTACATCTATTAACGTCTACCGCCATTAATAATGGCTGCGCATTGCATATTTCACGCAANTGTTCATATTCAAGAGGGTGTAATGTTAAAATAAGTAGAACATATTTAAAGAAATTGCGAAATTTGATGTTTACATTTATTAACGTCTACCGCCATTAATAATGGCTGCGCATTGCATATTTCACGCAATCTAGCTGCAACAGATGTCATTANCTATTAACGTCTACCGCCATTAATAATGGCTGCGCATTGCATATTTCACGCAATCTAGCTGCAACAGATGTCATTACGGGCCGTACATTAGTATGCCAGTGTCTGGCCACAGGTGCGGATCGCGGTGAGTTAGGTGTTGCTCCGTTCGTGATTTAAAACGAAGAAACCAAGCAAGATTGCGTATGTGCGTTATATTAGGTTATTAACGAGTGCTTCTGTGTATATATTCAGCTGTAAACGAGTGTTTCAGTGCATTATATGCGCGTATGTGGCGCTTTGTGGAAGATTGTAATTTCATCGAGTCAATTGTGGTTGAATTGGCCGTTGACAGAGGTATGTACCACCCGCCTGCATTGGTCAGGAAATTGATAATATTTTGGTGTGTTTTACGGCTGCTTTAAATCCCTAAAATCCTAAATTTGTAGTTTAGTGTGAAACCCAAAAATCCTAACAGGTAGCTTAACGTGCAAATGTAGTTATATTATGTAATTCAAACAGGGTTTTTCCGGATGTTTTTACCCCACAATTTCACATTCTCTCTCAACTAACCTAGAATTATTGATAGGTAACGCAGAACAGGACTATAGTAGAGTCATTAATGTATGACTAATTGTATAATATGTGCCCACCTAACCTAACAGTACCTAACCCCATGATGGGTGAATCACTATTTTACATTTTTAAACTAACCTAGGATTGTAGCGATTTTAACTAACCTAGGATTGCAGTTATTTAAAATAACGTAGGATTATAGGGTTCCCATCTAGTCTGTGATTGTAGGGTGTTGATCGGAGATTTGATTAATATTGTATAATCTTATATTACTTTACAACCTTACAATCCTAGGTTAGTTTACAACCCTACAATCCTAAGTTAGTTTAAAAATGTAAAATAGTGATTCACCCATCGTGGAGTTAGGTTCTGTTCGGTTAGGTGGGCACATATTAAGAAATTAGTCGTACGTTAATGCCCCTAATATATTCGTGTTCTACGTGATTAGTAGAGTGGAAATATACCACTTTTTGGGTTTTTTTTCCCTTCAGTAAAGCTTCTAAACTTAATAATTACCCTTACTGTTTGCTTGTTATAGATATGCATGACAAACATGATCACCAAATTCTTTTAGTTTGTCACAGCAAATAGTTTGTAACCAGAGCTCTATACGTAATGACCGCCAATCTCTGGCATGGCAGGTGGGTGTAGGAAAACAATGGAGGTTGGTGGAGATCCACTGGAGTTCACAGGTGGTTCTCGGCTAGCTGTGGTGTGTGTGGTGCGACATGCATCATGGCCTGTCTGGATGTCGAGCAAACTGCCTGCCACAGCGGTGGGAATGGAGGCAGAGGGAGAGGGGGATGGAGCCAATTGAAGGATGAAAGCAGAAAGAGGAGCACAGACAACATCTGCAAACCCAGACATGCACCTTCGTGTTGCTAGGATACAAAACCAGTAAACGTGACATCTCGGTAAATAACCCTGTAACAACACTCTGTAATGTCTCATTTAGTTATTATTGATCTGCATTTTCAAGGTTGCTACAGGTCTGGAAAATCTAGAAAAGTCGGGAAGTTTGAAAATGGTCAGGGAAAATTTGGAAAAGTCGAGGAAACTGGTGACTGATCCTGGAAATTTAAACCTGCAATACAGTTTACGGTAATATATTGTATGTACAGCCATACATTCTTCTCAGCAGCCCAATAAATTTGTTTAAAAACTACTGGGTACCAAAAAAATTTGTGCTGCGAGAGAAATCCTCTTGCAAGTACAGAATTGTTCACCTCGTTCTATATACTACTTTCAGGAACAGCAAGTTCTGCACGTTTTATTTTTATCTTATTTTGTAAAGCAGTGCTTTTATAGTTATTTTATTTAATGAATGCTTAACAATGTCTGGAAATTTTTATGTTTTATTCTGAAAAACATGGCAAAGTCAAGCTAATTAAATGTTGATATTCTTTATCAGCCCTGATTTGATAGTACAAAACATTCTGAAATGGCTAGACATAGAACAAATACTTTTGAACTCCATAATCACAAAATTTAAATCAATATCAGTTTTTGTTCATTTAACAAGACCCACCCAAATTCCAGACAATTTAAAGATAATTTTGATAATGTGGGTTATTCCATATGAAATCATTAGATTTTTTAAAACATTCGCGGATTATTTTATTTAACATTGCTGTTAGTTTTTCTGGAGTGTGCGAAATAAACAGTGGATGCAGGAAAGCAATAGAAACAGGGATTTTGCATTGAGGTTTCACTGTACACTTTAATTCAATCTGTTTAGAAAGTACTTTCTCATTTTGCCCACTTTGTACACTCTGTCAGCAAATTCACAGACAGAAGTATATTCATGTTTCAGACTTTCAAGAGCATTTGCACACCAATCTGAAGTGTTGCAGTAAGACAGGAAATAATGTCTTTTGTTGCTGAAACATGCTCATGAATAGTGAATATTTTTTTGCTGTAGTGAACATATGTTCATTTTAGACCAACCCATGTGAAACATTGCCTCTACTGACTAAAGAATGTGACCAAGCTGAGAAAAAATGCACAACTTGACCATGACACTGCCTTAAAATTTATTTAGTAAATTCACAGTTTTATTTGGATGTTTTTAAATAACTTTTATACAACAAATATCCAGAGTGTTGGGAAATTAAACACCCAAAATTTGGGAGATGATTCTTTATGAAAAATTAAGTAGAAAATATACAGGACACCATAGACCTAAACAGAATATTAAAGGAGATATGAGTCTATGAAAATTGGGCTTTGAAAACGTATTTTTGCCGAATACCTTGGACAACGCTTACAAAGTCCACAGCAAAAAGGAGACTTATGCTTCCCATGTTGCAGAGACACATGCGTAATGCTGGCTGACTTCAGTATGTGCGCACTGTTTGGCTTGAGGAAGTGATACGTCAGCACATCAACAACATTCCCCCCACTAGTACATGCTTTGTAGCGTGCCAAATGGGCGTCACCCATTCAACCACGTGGGACGTAGTTTGGGTAAATCGCAGCCATCCCTACCACTGGCAGAAAGTACAAGGCATTCAAAACCCAGTTTTTACAGGCTCATCTCTCTTTTAATATTCAGTTTAGGTATATGGTGCTTTATATATTTTTTACTTTATTTTTCATAAGTACTCACCTCCACAGTTTGGGCTTTTAATTTTAAAGTATTATATTTTTTAATAAATTAAACTTTAACTTAGTATCTTTTATAACTTGAAATATTTATTTTGTATTCAATACAAATTAAAAACAGTGTGAGCAGCGATATGTTGACAACGGCTAGTAAGAAATAGTTCTGTTAAAATATTGCTTTAACCAATTTTTAGGTATGCTATTTGTAAATCATACGTTGCCTATTGAAATATTAAAATCTTTAGGTACCACTGATGGAAACATCTCATTCTAATCGAGTGAAAAAATATCAGCGCAAAATAAGATGCGTAGACCCTAGTGACATCTTTCTGAGCAGCACAATAAATCTCGCTGTGCGGCATATTAGCGTTACGTCGTAGCATCAATGTCACTTCCGGCTCCAGTACGCACTTATGGTACTCGCCTATATCTTCAATCTCATACGAACCTGTGGGTACATGCACCTCGCCTCTTGTACTTTCTTTCTTGACATAACAAAACATACAGTTGCGTTCAACTATGTTCCGTACAGAAAAGTAGGTTTGAAAATATATGAGCGCAACGGACCACGCCCTGTCCAGATTCAGCGGAGGGAAGTGCACGGAGCGCAATTCCGAGCTATTGCCAGACTTAAACAGGGTTACATACATGACTGATGCTTAGAGTTACGTATAGTTTTTTTGTTTTTATATCTACCTTGAAAGGAAGCGTAGGAATAAGTGGCCGCAATTCCATTCTCGTGGCAGTTCCTCTGCTTTGTAGTTATAACGTAATCTCACGCCTCTCAAATATGTTTTCATTTCTAATGGCGCCCTTCAATTACCATAGTGGTCAAAGTATTCTGCTGCATCCCAACACTTTTTATATGCGGTGCAATGGGTCCCTGGCCTGAGGCTGGTATCTAGGTTTACTATGCCGCGCTCAACTTGTCTCGGACTGTGCATTAGGCGATTGCGCATTTACACACCTTGGAAATTGGTTATTTTTAATTTGCGGGCAAACTTTTGTATGCCTATGTTAGTGATTGGGTGACTGGGCATTGACCTAAGACTGCCTCATTTGTTTGGTCTTTAGTTTCCTCTTTCCCACACCGCTGCCTACAGGGTAGGGTCGAGGTACAAGCCACCGCCATTTTTTTTCCTCTACCAAGCGCTTCCATATGTCTCTTGCATCGAATCACTTCCGTCAACTGCTTATTTTCTCCCTTGGCCATGTTCACCGCCCTCGCTATAGTACTTGCGCCCCCGATAAGGCTGTCGAGGATGCCCAGCTGGCAGGATGAAGGGCAAGATGTCTCCTCGCTTCCCTACTACTTTGCAAGGTTTCCTCCACGTCTTCCCAGTTTTTTCTTCCTTCCAAACTGCAAACCCATTCCTCTGTTGACTTTTGTTTTCATAATCTTGGACATGCCCCAGGCAGCTAGACGTTCGCCGAGTTTGAACTTGGTTGACCTAACTATCGACTTGGCTTTTTCCGCTAGAACAGTGCTGACTGCGTGCCTGTCTTCCAACCTGTTGCGGGTTGCATAGGCGATGTCGTGTTCCTTGCACGTCTCATCCAACGAATTGATAGGGACCTCGCCACACTTTAATCTATGTGCCAGAAATGTGCCAGGCCCATAGTATCTGAAGCCAGGAATGTGTGTCTCGAAAGGAAGGTTGTTGACCAGCTTATTCACAAGTCCACGTCCGCTATTGGTCTTAATCCTACGGCGCATTACAACATACTTACAAGACTTGGCAAGACTTGATCATCATGCCTACTTTATACGTTTGTTTTTCACGACTTATGACCGTACATATCACCCGACCATGAACTTGGCCATCCACATCACCTGACCTCATCTCGAACGTGGACCTGATGTCATAAGTACTGATGGTTTACCTGTTCACGTGTCAGTTCAATGGAGATCTTGCCACAGACCACCACATTTCCCTTTCGCATCACTGCTGATGATGGAACGATCAACTGCGAATCACGTCATGGAAAGCTGCTGCCAACCACCGTGTGAGGTATCATAGCAGGACTAAGCAACTAAGGAAAGACATGCATGCTTCTGAGCTTGTTGGAGGAGCCCAATGGTCTTCGGTTCGAGAATGTTTACCTTCACTCTAAATCGCTACAACAGTCACAGTACCTATGGCTGACACAAATACTTCAAGCTGTGTATTGCCTACGCTGTTTTCCATGTCGCGACAAAGAAGAAGTTGTGTCATCAAGTGATACTTTCCCAAACTCTGTTTGTTTTCGACAATGTGGCATGTGAAAAGCAGTCGACCATGCAGCAGTATTTTAGCATGGGCCGCCATGTAGCGGTGGATTCGATTTGCTTGTGTCAAACTTATTCACGTATGCCCAAACAACTCCTGCATGACAGTGCTAATTTCCTCATTCTATTCCGCATAGATGACCTGAATTTACGACATGTTTACTCCGATCATGTTGCTGGCAAGAAACCTCACAGTTTTCTTTTGATAGCTAAGGGTTTCCTGCTTCATTATCGTATATCAGTCAGCGATGAGCTACTTCGTATCCAAGTTCGGCCGTAGTGGCTTGAAGCGTGCGTAGGATAGTTTTATTACATCTACTGGCGATGGCAACTGCAGTTTCGGAGGGAAACAAGCCAAGAATCTTATAGGTCCGAAACATGGCGGTGATGCGGCTAACGTGTCCTTTGTCTGCAGCGTCACTTCAGAGGCTTTGCAACCATTGGCAGTAATGCAGGCCACATATGCTAAAACTGAGACACATCTTCACGCACTTATGACTGGTATGACCCGGCTCACTGCTTTAGACACACGACTCAATGGTGTGGGCGAGCGAATAGCCAGCGGGTTTCATACAGCCATGACTATTGAATTGAATGGCCAAATACATGCATTGACTGATGATGTTAGCAAACTATCCGCTTTAGGCGGGAAGCTTGCTGCTGTGGAGGACCGTCTCTTCGATGCAAATGTATTGACTACTAACATGGACATTCTGCTTTGTGCATGGATCGAGAATGTGGCCAAACTATCTGCTTTTGCTTCCGGCGACGCGCTCAAGACTGTGGAAGGCTGGCTATTCAGCAACATGAATGCAATGTCTGCTAAAATGGGTGGTCAAATTCGTATTTTGACTGATGATGTGCACAAACTATCTGCTTTAGGAGGCAAGCTCGCAGCTGTGGAGACGAAGCTCGACGCTGTAGGAGAACAGGTTGTCAACAGGGTTTTTACTGACCCGGCTACTAAACTAGATGTACACATTTGACGCTACTTGCCCCCTGTGAAATACAGGGTGGTTCGTAGGGTACAAGTTACCTCTCTGGCGCAGACTGCGAGCGCCCTGGGTGTCGAGGGCTGAAACCTCGGGCAATGTTTCGTCTGCTTTCTCTCTGTAGCCGTAAGGGTAAAGCTTCGTCGGGGGCGAACTTTTGATGCGGATTGTACTTTTTCTTACCAAGGTGGCGGTTGTCCTCTGCGACGGGGAGGGGCAGGGGGTTCTATGTTCTTACCAGGGGAGAGGCGGGTCTGCGACTGATGCAGCTTCGGTGCGGGTGGTATGTTGAGGCGGTGATCTCTCCTTCGAACGAATTAGGGGGAGGGGGGGCAATAACGTATTCGTAAGTGGTGTTAATAAAGCAGATTTATTAAGCGAAAATTTAGACACAGTCCGAGTCTGTACCAAGCAAGTTGGGGGCCTTGGGCTCCTTGAGCGGCGAACGCTGGCACTTGGCTGTATTTCCTGTTGGGGTTGTTCCGGCGGTGGGTTGAGGTCCGGTCAGCGTGGTGGACACAGCTGGCGTCCTCCTTCAAGGCTGACTCTTCGGCTTTGGCGACGGCTCTACACGGCTGAATCTCGGTGACGGCTCTACACTACTGACCACCTACCGTGTTCCGGCGTGGTGCCCCTCAGTGAGCTTACCACCCGACCGCCGCCTCTCGGCGCCGTGTT
>NQII01000520.1:327133-361197 GCA_002778355.1 Clitarchus hookeri | reverse complement strand
ATTCCACCCGTCACCGTCAGCCTTTTCTCACGTATCTCAACTATAGGCGCCTCTGTGACACTTCCAGACGCCGCCCGCCTTCCCACGCATCTCATTGAGTGTGTGTCGGTAATATTCTAGCTGCCGCCCACCTTCCCATGTGTCTTAATTCCGGAGATCCCTAGTCGCGAATTGCTAGCTTACCTCTGCATTTTCCCCCGCACGTGTCCATTTTCTCACGCCTCTTAACTGCCTGTCCGCCCACCGGGCCAGCTGGCCTCATGGCAACGTGTCTACTGGGGCCCTAGATTGGGAATGCAGGTTTAAGATGGCAGGGGTATGACAGCGGCACTTCAGAATTAAAGCAGTATGCGGCACGCGTCACCTTAATGTGATGACCTAGGGTGCAGGAAAGCTGCCCACTTTAAGTGGGAAGCTAGAGGCTGTGGGCAACATGGAATCGAAACTCAGCACTGTGGGGTGCGAATAGTCAGCAGGGCTCTTACTAACATGTCTACTAAAATCGATGCTATAGGTCGAGCTTTCGGTGAGATACTCGCGGACGTAGAAGACCATATACACGGGGTAGGTTTGCTTGAACAACGCATTTCCAAGTTAGAAGACCGGTTTACAAAGCTACTCCCTAGCCTCTATATATATATATACACTATACCGCTTTCGATTTTAGTACAATGACTGCCTCTGCTGGGGATTTTCATTGCGTAATTGAAAGTGTGCGACCTAAGTATTTACTGGTTAAGCTTGCGCGCATGGAGCGCGATGCTACTTTGGAAGAGGTGCTCTGGCTGATCACATCGCGGCTAGATACTTTACAAGGAACTGTTCCCCCTGCTGCTGAAATGAAGAAAGAACCAGACATCGAACCCAGGACCGAGAGGAAGCACAAGTTACTTCCGGAAGATACTGCAGCTTACCCTTGGCAGCATGGAAACGAAAAAAGGGCAGACCTAATTTGTGCGTCACGACCATTGGCAATTACCTAACATCGTACACATGAGGTTTAATGATGGNAAAAAGGGCAGACCTAATTTGTGCGTCACGACCATTGGCAATTACCTAACATCGTACACATGAGGTTTAATGATGGTACATACTGTGTTTATAGGCGTAATAAGAAATAATTCTTGGGGAACAAACTAATTTTTTTCTGCCCAATGATTTTATACAGATTGGTGACGAAGCCATGCGTGCATCTCCGGGCCTCTATGAATTGTTATTTAAAACGTGAGCCTGCCCAGTACTCATGTGAAGTGCTTTACCAATACAAACACTTACTTACCCTNAGAATTGTTATTTAAAACGTGAGCCTGCCCAGTACTCATGTGAAGTGCTTTACCAATACAAACACTTACTTACCCTTCCGAGTACACATTTGCCCGACAATGACTGCTTTCCAGCAAAGCTTATAAGGATGACTCACCCCAGGTTCGCCATTATCGCTGATCTTTTTCCGGACGTTGGCTTAGCGGATTGCTCGGGTTGACTTCGAAGCTGAATGGAATCAATCGACTTCAGTTTGTTTATTGGGGCGATGCTAACTCGTATCATGTCTCTAACTGCTTATTACATCTCTGCAGGCTGGCAATAATTTACACATGAACGAGATTGTGATTATTTTGGAAGAATTGCATGAAGGTGGGTACATATACTGAAATTTCTCGTTTCCAAATCGCCACCGAGCTCCACAGTCCTGCTTGATGTAATTACCCCAGGAGGAAAATACTCATGTTTTGACTGAAAGATCTATACCAGGCCGATCTAGTTGAAATGATCCCGTATGCATCTGTAAATAAGGGGTTCAGATACATGTTAAAGGTCCTAGACAGTTACAGCAAATACGTTTGGGTTGTCCCGGTATGCCGGAAATGTGGTCTCGATGTTATCAATGCAATGAAGACTGTTCTGCAAGATAAAGGATCACCTAAAAATTTGCAAACGAATCTTGGCAGAGAATTGTACAATCTCGCCTTCCGTTCTCTAATGGCTGCGAATAAAATTAATCACTACAGTCCATATTGTGGTATGAAGACGTCCATGGTGGAACGGTTCAATCGTATTTTGAAGGCTGTAATGTGACAAGAATTTTCATCTTGGGGAAATTACAAGTGGCTGGACATGCTGCCTGGCCTGTTGGCATGCTACAATTACCAAGTGCATTGAACTATACATATGAGGCCCATGGACGTTAAGACTAATTCTTTCCTGCAGACAGTGTACAGAACTGAGAAGAGAGTGGGCGCTCGCAAGCCAAGAGCACGCATTTGTGACTACGTTCACATTTCTCGAGACAGGGTACGTTTGCCAAAGGTTAGGAACCCAATTGAAGCACTGAAATATACAATTTTGTCAAGATTTGTCAATACAAACCAAGGCATATAATCTTGAAAACATGGATGGAAATTTTTTCCAAGGATCTTTTTATGATCAAGAGATACTGCTTACAAGATTTCCCGACATCCATTTGGTTGAAAAAGTTCTTCGCTAGTCGGGCAATTGTCTGCTTGGGCTTTGATTCCCATTGCAAAAGTTGGATTTACCGCTCTGCAATTACAGATAGGTAATTGGACGCTGCATTACACGAGAAAGAGAGAGAGATGAATGTCTGAATGTATTTTTATGTACTGTTTTGTTTTTTGAAGACTAAACAAATTCATTCTTACAATATACGTATATGTACATTTGTTTTGTAATTTATTTCCCAACTCTATATTCGCTCCTTTTTCCTCACTGTCCCCCATCGTCCCTCTGTATTTATTTCCAGGCAGGTGGACGGCCAGTAATTGTGGACTCGGTTACTGATAGCTTCTCCTTGCACCTTGGGTTATTTCCGGCCAGGTGTGTACTTGCAGGCTGAGTAGCACGTAGTCGGTTCTCACTGAGGTTTGCGTATGTGTTAGTGGCCTCCTTTCCCGCAGTGGCTCTTTGAGATTGGGCCATTATTTTTTACTTGTATTACGTGTGGTGCGTGTTGCTTAATATTGATGAGGGCTTCCCCAACACGCGTGGCCAGCCATCAGCATTAGTTGTTATTAATTGCCTCTGGATTGGACATTGGACATTCCCACCGAGTCATTATGTCTGACTTGTATTACCATGCGGTGCATGTTCCTTGGTATTCATGGCGGCTCTCCCAACACACCGCAACAGTTGGGCGTAAACCATTCCAGGGACGGGCCACTGACATCGTTGGTCCTTTCTCACGCCGTATCTTAGGTCTCCACTTATTGATTGCCATCTTCTGACGTGGCTGCGGTTCTTTCTGATGCTGTTTCTTAGGTCTCTACTTATCTTTGCAATCTTCTGTATGTATTCTTGGATGAGCCTGTGGGACTGGAATATTGTCTGTTTTATTGTGTGTGCAGCAGTCGTGTTTGGAGGTTGTTTTGCTCTTGTCTGGGGACCTGATAGGCCCTCACTGGTCCTTATATCTAAATGTTACCACAAGACTAGTAACAATTTCCCAATAGTGCACGTGAGATGTTGCCGAACGCTTTACTGATGACGCTGAGACTGGTGCGAAGCAACACCCGGCGACTGGCGAGTGTCGTGCCGCTGACTCGGGTCTGTTCGTGCTCCAACTGCCCTTCCTCGCGGTCATCGTTGCAGGGGTGTGTCAAAGTCTCTTTCGCGGTCTCCGCTGACCCCTCGGTGAGACGCGGTACAGTCCGTGGCCGTCGCAGCACTGCTTCCGTAGGCTCCGCCATCACCTGCCTCATCCGAGACGGACACTTTTAAGCCCGTCCCTGAGGGGGCGGGCGACAGTGACTTCGCAAACCTCACTGACTTTTGTGACAACATTGGCATGGACTGTGACGTTGCCGTCGACAATGTTCCATCCAGCGTGGAACCTAGGTGTTGGCGGCCACTCACAATCGAAACACGGAGGCGCAGCGGGGGGCACGATGGCACAGTATGCGAATAGCATGGAGCTTTATTATACCCATTTTGATTTATCAGCTCTGCAGGATGTGTTACTCGCGGGTCGAGTTGAGCGTGCGAGGGCTCAGGCGACTCACGAGGACTGTAGCACAACGCTACATGCTATTCACGCCATCATGTTGCACTGTGCGGTCGGCCTCCTGGGCAGTCTGCCTGACGGTGACAAGGACGAGAACATCGGAGGTGATGGTACAAACTGTAACGATGACGAGGACATTGGAAGTAGTGACGAGGACAAAGAGGACATCAGAGGTGACGGTACAAGCGATGATAACGACAACTCTGACTGATGAGTGACTGACCAACTGTGTGTAGCGTGCTCCTCGGCTGTGTGGACACCTGCGCGTCTATATTCTTTCCTTTTGTTTATGTTCCGGGTCATTTATTCTGTATGCTTCCTTATAACTTCTATATAGAGACGTGACCTGCCCAAATGTAGATGTTATTTTCTGAATGTTAGATATATATAGGAACGTGCAGGGCTGTGACCAAGGCACTGGATTGAATGATGGTACTTTGTTTGCTTTATTAATTTTTATGTATAACTTTTAGACATATAAATAATTTTTTGAGTTCCCAAACAACCAGCAACTAAAAAAATTCTCAGCGCTCCTGGCGGCCCCGATGCTAACGCCCTCCTGCAGGCAACGTGATTACCAACACTCCTAGCTGCGAACAGTTAAACCTCTCACACTCGGTTGCAAGCATGGGAATCAAGATGGCTGCCTACAGCAGCCGATTGGCAACAGTCGCTGGTATTAAAGATGGAGGTCGTAAAAAGCAAGAACTTAGCACACTCTGGTGGCAGGCGTGGGAATTGGAGATGGAAGACGTGAAAAGCAAGAGAGGAAAAATAAAGGGAGACCAGAAGGAATGAGGAAACCCTAAGGGATAGAACGGACGAGAGAGAGGATGGGTGTGGAAGAGAGAGAGAGACAGGAAGGAATGCCAGAACATGAGAAAAAGTAGAGGAATGCAAGCGCATGAAGAGATTGGAAAGAATGATTGAGCAGGAGGGATAAAAGGGAAATTACGGGGGGGAAAAGGGAAATCCAAGATGGCCACTGCTGACACGGAATGACAGACAAGGTGGTTTTGGCGTGACATAATCTAAGATGGCCGCCAACTCGTCCCTTCGTTCGCATCCTGCATCGCGTGAACCTACCATTTCTAACTACTATTGGTTCCAGTATTTTTAAGGATGCCAAAATTAGGACAGTATTTAGATTAGGAGTTTTTGTTACAACCTTAAGAATAATAATGGAAAGCTAAAAATTTGCAGTAACATAGTGACGGCTGGCAGTTGAAATGTGTTACGTGTGCTGTAAATGTAGTCTGTTTCATTCTTTCCCCCCTTTTTTTCCAGGGTGGGATTAAATAGAAATCTTGCACACACACACACACCCTCCCCTATCTTCCAGCCACTCCCCTGCAAAATATAAGATTTCATGAGCCACAATCTAACTTTCTACATACATATTGTGTAAAAAAAAATTTTTCCTTCTTAGTAAAACCTTAAATATCAGCCCCAAAATGATCTAAATATATTGGGTACCTTTGCCTTAAAAAAAATAGTGTTTAATATATGCTGTCATAACTAGTTTCCTTTGAAAATTTTCTTTAGTTCCAAGTTGTTATTCTGGGAGAATAGATATCACACTAACATTTTCATCTGCATAAACAGTAATTTATACTTTTATTTCATTGAGTTACAAATGCAAAGGAAACCTTAATCTGGCTAGTCATAAAGACAGACTGGTTCATGAATGGAAAATGTATGTGAAACATTATATACGTGTCAGCTCTAATATTCTGCCACTGTGTGACCATTGATGTATATTTAGTGAAAAATGTTTACACATCCAGCTGGCCTTTTTGTAAAACTACACTCATCAACCCCAAATTACTATCTCGTAAACTTTATGGCACGTCTAATAGTTTTACCTTTACAAAAATGATATTTTTCTGTTGAATGTCTGATCTTATAAATGGTTTCATTTTGCAAATTTATTAATATTCCAAGTTGTTCTAAAAAAAAATCTACCATGCTACACTTTTTCGCCCATAACATATTACAATATTCATCCTTTATTTTGTTGGGATAAGACAAAAAATTGGCATTGTATTCATAGACACACAGCCAGGTGTCGTTCTAAAAACTAACTGTTTTATGGGAAGCTGGAAAACATATTTTGAACAGCACTGATAAGAACAATTTTCATTTTCTGCCACCAAATTCAAAACTCGTTTACACCCAGCTGATGCAGTAGAGCTGTAAATGATCAGAACTCGAGCCTCGCTGTTCTTCTTCCAAAGATGGAAGAGTATACAAGATAATAGAAGATCATTAATTGATATGAAATGGAAATAAGTGAGTTTTAAACGCAAAATAGAATTGAGGATTATTTTTAATTAACATTACTAAGAGTTTACTCTTCGGTCTTTCCTCAAGACACCTAACAGCAGTAATCAATGAATAATTAATTTGCGGGCAGTTATGTAATTTTATGGATTTATTAATTATAATCCGTACCTTTTAGGATTATTAACCCTATACTACTATTATTCTACGAGTAAACCTAATGGTTTAACAATTTATAAAAGCTGCTATCCATTGAATGGTTTTAAAGAGTGCATTAGCCATGTAACATGAAAGTAAATAACATAAAACTACAATCACTGTACCGATAATTAAATACTGAACAAGAGCTCCAGTAATTATAGACATTCGTTTCATTCCAGAACATAAGCAACAGTTTGGGTTTGATATATCTGAACCTAAATATGGTAGCGATATCAATACATGCTGGATTTGTGGTGGGTTGTAAAAAAAATTTAAGAAGTTTTTTCCAGTTTATGTAAACTTTTAAGACCCACATAAATTCACTGTCTCTGGTTTTACAAACAAAGTATTTAATGAATGCTGTCGTCTACAAGGCACAACCAACGAACTGTACACTTTGTGTTCTGCTATAGCAATATAACACATTACAGCGTAGACTATAGGCACGCTGCGCGGTTTACGAATCATTTACGCACAGACGATCCTTGGGTACCGAGCCTCGTCTGTGTACAGCACCGGCCAAAAATAACTTTTCATCACTCATCAAACACAAACTGATAACATTGGTGTTATAATTAGTAATAGATTCAAATGTTTAAAATCTAGAAAAAATCTCCATTGGCTTAATTTTTTATGCAAGAACTAATGAATAAGTGCATGCATAGTATGACTGTTTGTAAAGTGACTACAATTACTGCAAACTATGACGTACCTGAACTTTCTAAACTGTGAATTGTGAATATGTTTGAGTGAGGAAAGTGTAATTTGGTATTGAAAGAAACTCGTGTATTGCCGTAATGAAATATACATACTCTGTCTTCTTTGTGATTCTTGCTTTTAATAATATCTGCTACAGAGTAAATATCTGTTATCTAATAATCAGCTAAATTATTATTTTAACTCCATGCAGATACAATATTAGAGAAACGCAATGAAGATAACAGAAAGCAGGCAGTTCTTAGCTGCCACTCTCGTATACTGTTGAAATATTTTCGAAGTTCTACACACCGTAACAAGGAAATCATGAGAGGGAATGGTTTAAGAGAGGCATATAAATAAACTTAGTGTTTCTTTTTCATTTCATACTCCTATCACACCCGTCTATTTCTTAAAACAAAAATGTCTCTTGCTTGTTACTTTTTCCTGTGCACGTCCAAAAAAATAATTAAACCAGACCATTGTTTTACCATTTTTTACGTTGTAAATATGTTCAGCAAAGAAAAGATAATGATTGTGTCATAGTTATAAAATATAAGTGATTTTCATTAAAATTTGGAAAATAATTGAGTTGATAGTTTTCGAGCGACGAAGAGTTTAATTTGAACATTATGCGGCGGCTTGAGACTCGCTTGCAGCGCTGTTGAGTTTCCTGCTCCCATGCAGAATCTGATGGAACATGGAGGAGGCGCAGCGAGATTCCTGTGTTTCTCTGCAGCTCCGTCCAGCATGAGGTGACAGGCTGGAGGGGCGGCCGCAGTAGCACACTGAAGCTAAGAACTTGCAAATAATTATCTCTGGCAAAAAGAAAATTGAGCTATAACCAAGTGATATTGCATTGTTAAAGGATAATAGCATTAATTTTGGGTCAATACTACTTCATATTTGATACTTTGATTGAATAAAATATCTGGCAAAATGTATGAAAATGTGGTGAGCACGAGAGCACGCACTCGCGCACCGCCACTGGCCACCAAACTCCGAACTCGTTCGCACGTCAAAAAACTGAAAGTTGTCTGAACTCTCACCACAAATTTAAAAAAATCTAACTGTAGCATACACACTCAACAGTAATATCAATTTTAAAATCATAAACTTATAATTTTTTCTTCAAAAATGGTTGGTTATCGTTTTTAATAACTAAAATTCAGGACAAAACATTTTTACGTAGCATCAGTTGAGGAAGCATGGAACTAGCATCAGTTGAGGAAGCATGGAACACGAGCCACTACACTAGATACAGGGGAAATTACCTCTACTGTAAGAATAACTGATACAAATTTACAAATGAGTACATTTTAACAATGATATCCTGACTGGTTTCTTTCTTCCATAGATGGTTACTTTGTCAGGTATTTCTTGGGTCTTGCGTTTATAAACCATATAAAGCTGGATTTTTGTGAGCAAGCTATTTAATAAAATAACCGGTGTTATGTGTTTACAAGTCACTAGCACTATTGCATTACTGTAAATAAAAGTAAATGAATTTACACTACTTTATCCTAAAGTGGTAGAAGTATGGAGGTTCATTTTCCAATTGTAATGGGAAAAAGTCCTTAGTCTTCTTTCAAGACACCTACAAGCAGTGAACAATAAATAAACAAACTGTAAGCCATTATATGTAATGCTGTGGATTGATTATTGATATTTTGTGCATTTCTAAACTTGAGCTTTTGGAGTTATTATGCTATTGCCATATTCACCAGTGTCTCTCATGCCCTCGCGTATTGCATTTTCACTTCCAAATTTGAGAAAAAAATATTTCACTCCGTATAGTAGGCATACACAGACGGTTCATCTGCTCAATACAAAAACAAACAAAACACGTTACCCTGGCTAAGCACAAAGATGATTTCGCTCTGTTTGCTGAATGGCATTTTTTTGCCACATCAGACGACAAAAGTCTTGTGACAAAGGCTAGTTTACAAGAACCACTGAAAACCATGCTGTATCGCCACAAGAAATGTTCTTATTTTGTACAAGCAAAATTTCTGGAATAACAGTTTTCTGTGTGCCATCAGAAGATATTGTTTGAGAAGAGAAGTTACTTGAAAGACAATTTCAAGAAGTTGAAACCATTCCCAATACGAGACAGCATCCTGGTTTTGTTCCAGTAGATTGCTGCCTACCAATACTCACCACAGAACTACTGAGCGCTACCCATCACCACTCCACAACAAGCTGTTTTGTCAGACCTGAATGATTGCGTGGTTAATTTAAGACGGTGACTGGTGGATTGGAATTACAGGCAAAGAAACTGTGGAAGGAGACAAAGAGTACAGGGTCATATTGTTTCCATCCTAAAGGCCCAAGCACTCATTTTAATGAGGTGTTTGTAAATTGTAGTATAAGTGTACAAACAGTTGACTGTAAATTAGAGTGAATATTGAATTGTGAATATACAAAAAGAAGACTAAAATGTAGACATAGCAGTAAAATTAGTTGACTGGGGCCACAGCTAGTGATTAGGTATTAGTTATGCGTAAAACTGTTTTTGATGTTTTGAGGTTACTTGCCAGCATGAAGAAAACTTATATTGGCTCTCTTCAACTAAAGCGAAGGTAATTCACATTTGCATTCCTTTGACAAACTTCAATTAATCACATTGAGAATAAAGTGGGATTATAATACNCAGACTCTTCAACTAAGGCGAAGGTAATTCACATTTGCATTCCTTTGACAAACTTCAATTAATCACATTGAGAATAAAGTGGGATTATAATACAATGCACAATATATAAAACTTAATGTTTTTTTTCTCAAAGGTTTGTGTTCTCAACAGAGGTGAAAATAATATGATGGGACAACTTGTGCCCTATAGCTAGGGCCCCACTTTTACAGTAAATAAGATAATCTGATTTCATCATAAAAATTTTACCATTTCATCAACAAAATATTTTCATTACGTCAAATCTGTTGTTTTTTTAATGATTTCACTCAAACTAAATGGAATTAGTTATTCATTCTTTTAATGTGTACATATTTAAGTGGAAAACATTCAAAAATGTGTAATGTTAAGGATGAAAGGACAACCTTAAGGGAACACACTTGTTACGTAACACACATTGTCACATCACAGTAATTTTTGTGCTATAGATTTTGTACTTCATAGAGACATTTAAAACTGCCCAAGAACACTCACTAGCGTTCGAGTTTTACAAGATTTTTACATCACCCATACAGCTTTTGTTCATTTGTAGCTAACATTATTTTAATTAAATTCCGTTCAGTTCAATATCACTCCAACATAGATCCACAACCTAACTAAAAATTACTAGTAAATATTTTATTGTTGATAAAATAAAAATACTCCTTTCAAAGTAAAACTGTTTCTTCAAAGAAGTGGCAGAAACCTATTTGTTTTTGTTTTCTTGGCAATATGATAATTACAAATTTTCTCTCAATGCAGTTGTCTTTATATTTTTTATGTTCTCCACTATCACCAAATCACTGTGCATACCGCATGGCAGTGTTTGAGCACGTGTCTTTTCCTGCCCACTCGGTGTTGACATCGTAGTTTTGCACTTTGGTCAGTTTATAAAACAAAACAAAACCTTCACTTTCAAACTCTCGGGCACGATTTAAAACAGTACCTGTTTTCTGCATTCTTAAACATTTGTGCGACGTAAGCAGCTGACTACAATCGCCACCCTCGTTGAGTAAAGTGGGCAGTGTTTACAAATACCGCATGAATGTTTACTGAGTAATTATTACATTCCACACAAAAAATATTTATCTGTATTATATATACGTATTATTTACTTTTGTCTTATTACAAACATTTTTAGTTAGAGATGTTCGTTTGTAAATAAAATACATGTAGACTTGATTCTGCCCGTGAACAGCTGAGCAATTCGGCTCAGTATAAATCAAATTGTACTTGCAACGATAATCTTTCAACCTTGCTACCAATCAATTTGAGAATCGTTCTCGTGACGTAAAATTTCATTCCTTTTTTTATAGTCAACGTGATCACCATGCAAATAGTTTTGTTATCCGCACATATGTGAAGTAAATGAGATATAATGCTGTATAACAAATGGAAAATTGTAAAACTTAATGTTTGTAAGAGTTTTTACTGTAAAAGAGGCTGTGCAAGCTCTTAGATACACTTAAACAAGCAATTTTGTCAACGTTTCACGAATATGGGAATTATTACAGAATTTGCGAATGAACATAATTTCTCAGTATTTCACGTTATTTCGCTGTTCTCAAAAATTTCTAGGCCCTGTCTATAGCTATTCAATAAGAATAGCTTTCATTAAAAACTTTAATTTTTATTTCATCCCCCACAAACTTTTATGACTTCGAAAACAGCAAATTTTAATTTTTTTTTTTTCCTCAAGTTGGAGATTATTTTTGTCTAGGAAGGCAGACCTCAACCCAGATAACTTTTATGTTGCACGTTCTACATACAAACACTAAGTGCACGATAAATCAGATCTCTAAATGCAACTTAGGTGAAGCAGGGTGGGGTATAAGATGCTTAATGCTGCAAGCACATGGCCGTCATCTTGAAAATACAAAATGTGTTTTATAATATAAATTTACAATGTAATAGTATCTCATGTAAGTTTTTAAATTACGCTAAAAACTCCACAATGGGTGACTTATTAACTAGCTAGTTGCGTAAACCTCCAAAATCTGTGAAATTTGATTGCAGTGTAGGTAAAAAACTAAATTAATGTTTTTCTTTCACTTTGAGGATAGGATGAGATAGGAACAAATTTTTATCAAAATAAAAAATGGTGCAGTATCTTTTTTATTATTATTATTATTATTATTATTATTTTATATGGAATGACCCAATAATAATATTTTAACATACAGACATCTGCATTNATAAAAAGTGGCTGCCATCGTCCACTTGTAGGTAAAAAACTAAATTAATGTTTTTCTTTCACTTTGAGGATAGGATGAGATAGGAACAAATTTTTATCAAAATAAAAAATGGTGCAGTATCTTTTTTATTATTATTATTATTATTATTATTTTATATGGAATGACCCAATAATAATATTTTAACATACAGACATCTGCATTACAAAACTGTACTTCAGCAGTGTGTATACCTAATAGATGCAAAAAAATATTTTTAAAAAACCTGATATTTTCATAATGTCAAATAAAATGTCATGTCGTTAGCAAATGGCATTTTGAAACATATTATCACAGAAAAATAAAATATCCATGTATTAAAAGTACAGTTATTTTAATTGGTAAACATGTGGTAATCTTCAACTGGCTCAGAACAGTATTTCTGTGTACAAAAGTGGCTGCAATGGGTGGAACTGACCAACACAACAGCAGTACAAACATAACAGCATGTAAACAAGAAATCATATGCAAAATATTGCCACTTACCAGTACATAATTTTTTTTTCAGTGTCCTCAGTTTGGCATTTGTAAAGTTTGATGAAGGAGAAGTAAGTTTAGTTGCCATGAGAAAATACAATGCATTAGAAAAGTGCGCACTGTTTTCTTTAGCATTTTGTTATCACATGGCCAATTTAAAAAAAAACGTATCCAAAAACTAGCGTAAGTTGTCAACAACTACAGCAAAATAAAGCCAAAAAAATGTGCCAAAAATCAAAATCCAAGTGAAATAGTGCAATGAAACCATCAATAAATAGAAATCCAAACAAAATCCAAATCATTGTTGGTGAAGAAAAGCCAAAAATCCTAATTATTATAGCACTAGAGAGTCAGAAACGTACTTAACAACAAGCAAACTCCTCGGAAATAATAATGGTATCTAGATGGGTGGAATAGGTGAGGTAAAGAAGAGAAGGTAGAAGGCAGAGTTATCTTGTTTGCCTCTGCGGTGTGCATCATTGTGGACATGGCTGTAGCATGCGTATCTCTGCAGACAAGTACAGCACGGAAAATAGAACTGCAACTAGCAGAGGCAGCACTGTACACAAGATGGCACGTCGGCGACCTGGTCATGTGCTGCACACTTACTACATTCAGTTATAATAAATGTCTGGTTTGTTTTTCTCCCGCATTACACAAGGGTTGTGTCTGTACAACACCTGTTTTTTTTTTTTTTTTTTTTTTTGCAGCTTTGAATAGTGTTTTAACCAATTTTTTTGTTTTTGAAATTTTTTGACCACATTTATTTCTATTTTTCATGGTTCCCGGAAATCTGTATGTATGAACGAGGTTTGAATGTTGTTATATTCAGGAATACCCATTACCATGCATATTTTTCTCCTATTGCTTGTCCAATTCAGAGTCCAGATTATCCTTGAAATACTTGTGCCTGTCTTCATCGAAGCCTTCCACTAAGCAGAAGTGCTGTCGACAGCGAGAGCAGCACGTCATCGTGCAAAGGCCGGCAGAGCAGCAGCAGTTCCGACAGCTGTCGCGGACGCTCGACGCCACACAACGCCCAATTAAGGAGATCAGTAGTCATCTGAGCATGCAAAGTTTTCACAAACATTTCACCTGCCCGAGTTAACTTTCTCTCTTTACGACTACATATGCAAACAGCAATACAATCGCAAAGTACAGCAATCTGAGCAGTGTTGCAGCTAGAAAGAATGCTTCGCTCATCACTTGTATATTCTCTCTCCTTTTCAAGGAAATATTTTACAAAACATAATTGGTTGTATTGTGGCTTTTTTTTGTAGCTAGCACAGTTATCATGGCCAGGATGTTGTGTCTCGTCGTACAGCTGTTGCTTGTCGACATGCATCTCTCGGGAAGTTTGCATCGCTCTTTGACTGTAGCTAACAGAACCCTACAGTTCGTAGTGGCTCGTCAGGTAAATCAGCCCAAGACTTGTTGTGGCTCTTGTTCCTAAAGTCAAACTGGTAGAGCTCATCAAAATATACTCTGCTACATTTTCGTTGATACAGATTTTTTTTGATACATGATATTTATAGCGAACATCAAACTGTATGATGGCTGACGAGTAAGTAATGCGGCGTGATGTAGCATGCGTACGACTCGACTCGTCCCCTGGTGTACACCATCCACAGCTGCTCCGTTTGACTACTTGAAAATAATAAACATCAGACCGACAGTGTTCAGTGAGCTGCAAATCCTATGGTTGTAGGTCAAGACTTAAACTCATAAGTATCACTTTCTGTCTACGAAATCATTTTGTTCCATGGAGTGTTTCTGTGCTCTTCTAGGAAACCATCAACTTAAATATATTTCCCCAAAGTGATTGTGTTGCTGTAATATTTCACTTACCTAGATTCCACCAACTAAAGTGTGTAAAGTAAGATATTTTGTGAATGTGTTAGATTGCTATATTTTTTAAAAGATCTTTATGTTTATATTTATGTTTTGATTCATGTTTTTCAAGTCACTTTTTTATCCATAAGGGACAAGACAACGAGCATGGGTCTGGAAGACAGTTATAGTAATAATTTTAGTTTGTATTAATATGTGTAATTTTTTTTGACAAAGCCCTGTTTTAATCAGTGATGGTAAAAGTACAGAAAGAATTACAATTGGGGTCGAATACAATTACTTGGTATTTATTTCAAAATGTTAAGTACAGTAGAGCACTCCTCAACCGGAATTGTCGGGGGAAGGGCTATTCCGGTTAAGGGAAAATTCCGGTTATGGGAAATGAGGGTGGGATGGTGTGAAAAATAATACATTTTTAGTCTGAACTCGTGTATATGTGGCACATAATTTTAACTTAAGAAATCAATGAGTGTAAATTATTAGGTTTATCCTTAAAGTTACAAAACCATTTAAAAAAAAAACACTACGTACTGTTTATGAAATGTGAGTCATAAAACTCCGGGCGCTGTGTTAATGACTTCCATTCTGTGTGTGTGTGTGTGTGTGTGTGTGTGTGTGTGTGTGTGTGTGTGTGTGTGTGTGTGTGTGTGTGTGNGTGTGTGCGTGAGCGAGCGAGCGAGCGAAGATCTGGATATCATGTTACTGTTTGTGTTGAGGTGCATCTGATAAAGCTTCCCGAAGTATAGTCAATTCCGTTGACAGTCTTCCCCTTACTGCATGGCACGTCTGCACAACATACATTTACAAGAGCAGGGCTGACATATTATAGACCAAGTTCACAAAGTACCGTATTTCTGCAAGTATAGGCCGCACATTTTTACTAAAAAAAAAAAATGACAAAAAGTGGAGTGTGGGTTATTTACGAGATATTAAAAAAAAATTTCCCCCTAAACCATGTTCAGAAATTTGTCAACGAACAATATGCTCTAATGTTTTAAATTTGTTTCTAAGGAAGTCAAAAAAATAATAAGAAATGAATAACTCATCACGTGTGTTTAAACGCATAAGGGTCGCAGCATACTTCAGCCTGCCTGCCTNTTGCAGCATACTTCAGCCTGCCTGTCCTCGACTGTTCTTGTATCACCTCTAGCCGCCATTCTGCTTGCGCACTTCTTTTCTCTTTTTTCTTTCACCCTCTTGCTTGACATCCTTACTTTCCACCACCACCCCCTTCCCTCGGCCACAAACAACCATCCAGCACCAAGCAAGCTTGCTCGGGCCCTTTATTTTCTTTCTCTGGTGGAATGAGTCAGCCAGCAGTGGCTCTGTGTGTGTGTGTGCGTGATGCCGCATGCACACATGCACCGTACCATTGCCTGCTCGGCAACAGCCGGCGGAGCTGGCAAACTACGCACGGCGCACGTGTTCTACAATTTAAACGCAGTGTTGAGGCATTTTGACATAAATACAAAAGTTTTATTTACTTGGAATACTGCGCTGTTGCGACTTTTCAGCAGGCGGAGGCCAGGTGGCGCGGCAACGATAACATTCAACGGCAAATTTAATAGTTTGACGTTGCCATAGTTTGCTGTTGCCGCACTAGCACGATGACGCCCGGCAATATTTACGGGAATACAAAAATTCAGTGCGGCCTATACTTGAAATATTAATTATCCCTAATTTTTCATCAAAAACTTCTGGTGCGGTATATACATGCCAAAATATGGTACATGTACTCTAACAAGTTAGATCACTAAATTCTGAAAGTCGCACCACTAAAACCAATGGCATGTGTCGCACATTGCCATTAGTCACCGTCACTTGTGTCATTATGCCGCATAGCTATAGCTGTGCCACTTGGGCCGGCTGTCTCTTCATCGTGCTAGTCTGGTGTGAGCAACGAAAGACCTCTTGCAAGCACGGGACAGTTATGGCACAACTTTGCGACGTTTGAATTTTTTTTTGGAAATTAGTTCCGGATAAGGGGAGTTCCGTTCGAGGGAATTCCGATTAAGGGGTGCTCTACTAAAATTTTTCCGCACTAGTGTATTGTTGTATGTGGCCTACGTCCGAAGTTATTCTCTAGTGGTGGTAAGGTCTATGGAGTTCAAGGAAAATGCGGAGTAAAAATGTAAAAAACCGACTTTCAAAAATAGTGTTATTGGGTTTATTTCCATATAGGCACATTGCTGTATTAGACATTCATCCTTGTCTATGTCCTAGTTGAGAAGGCTAAGAGTATAAGGAAAACTGCCGGGTAAAAACTTAACAAGTCTAAAAAAATACCATCACAACAGGCACCACTAGCCCAGGCAGCTGATTATACTGCTTCCTGGAATGTGAGTAATGTAGACAGAATACAGCGATGTACAGTTGTGAGAAGGAATCAACAAGATCAATAAAGCCCATAAATCATGCTTTTGGAATTTTTACAAAATGTAGGGAATGTTGCTACAGTAAAGAATTGTTGAATGCATGATACTTATAATGTTAGCACAGACATCCACGATTATGCAAAATAAGAACAGCATAGGTCCCATCTAGTTTCACACCCTGCACCTAAATTCAGTATTAAAATAACATGAGAATCTTACATCCAACACACAACTTACACTTTACAGACATATTTTCTTCAAATTGTGTGACAGCTAGTTCAAAATATTTTTGCAAGTACACACAAGGAAAATAGTTTCATTCATAACTAAATATACTTGGTGAGTTACTTGACTTAGCAATTGTTAATTATTATAGTTTTCAATGAACATAATCAAATATTTCGAGTAATTTGGTTAGAATCATAGCACAAATGTGTTGCTGACAAGCACATGAGTTTACACTGCAGTGTAAATTTGCTTAAAGCATTCTTTGGATAGAGAGCTTATTACATAATAGGTACTGAGATACTCGTTGAGATATGTGTGGTAGGTTACGGTGAGCAGCACAAGCCTGTTATTAAATATATTGCTTCATGCATTAGTGCAACCAGTCAGCAATGTGCCCATGTATGATGAAAAGACAATACTAAATATTAATTATCATATCAACAAAATGCAAGAGTCCTATGGCGCACACAAATAACACAAACGAACCAGTGGCTCAAACAAATGAACAACATAATAAAAGCCAAAGACACTGCAACCAGCCACAACGTAAGAATACAAACAGGAAGCGCTAATAAATAATGATGCTGGGTGTCGTACGTGTGCACAAAAAGAGAGAGAGAGAAGGTAAACACAAAACATTCTAGTACAACCAAAATAGGCCCAGAGGAAAATTGAGTAACTTCAAATAATGCCAGACTTGTAGTTGTGTAGTACTAAAAATTTAGTTTATGTTTATTTCTTTTTCTTTTGATCAATTTGTAAAAAAAAATATAATACTGAATGATAGTTCTTTAACAAATGGTGGACAAAAAGAAAATCTTATCAACAAAGAGACAAATCCAGTAAAACTGGAATTCATCAATAAAGTACACATAAGTACTTGTAAAGTCTTTCTTTTAAACAAAAATTATAGTGAAACTTCTCAGAAATGTAACATTGATAACTGCACTTCAAACGCAAATCATATTACTTTATATTAGAAAGATATACAACAAATAAAGTGCAGAAACATTAATTTATAGGAACTTCTAAATTATTATCAAGTAAAAAAAAGCTTATGGCCCCTGGGATGTATCCCTAACATCTAAAACTAGCAGTTAGATCTAAAAAAAAATTACTAACAACAAATTTATACGAAAACCTTCTAAAATCGTTTAGTCACATGTGCGTGAAGATAGTTTATAAAAAATAATATATTTATCCACTTAGCTTGAGTCCAGCGAACACTCGCACCAAAACAGAACTGCCTGTGGAGACGAGGACTAGCTCCGGGAGTAGATGAAAAGCCCATTCAGTCGTGACTAGTAGTTGTGAGATTAAGACAGGACTTCGCCGCAAACACAACACTTGGTGATCTTCAGAAACCAGGATTACTTAAATTACTGACTTACTTGGACCCTCTCTACAACAGATAGTGCAAACATAATCACTTAAATTATTAAGGAATTAAAAAAAAGGGAGAGAAAATAGTCATTTGAAAACTTTACTCACCAACGATGGAAAAAGACAAACTAGGAAAGTCACGGAGTCAGCATCACCAAAATTCCTAAATAAGTCCCAATGCACAACCTAACTACGGCATTATTAACACCAAAGGACTACATTATGGCAAGACTACCAGTTCACATAGGAACTAAGTGCCGAAGCACAGTGCCCACGTGCCATCTCGCTTCCTGCCGAATCAGAAGTGCCAGAAACAAACCTGTGAAGCACGTAGTAACGTCAAACTAAAGAGCAACGAAAATATTAAAAGGTAGCAGATAGATGTCGCAGGCTGTCCAGAAGAGGCGAATTGCACTCAAACGCACAGAGGTGGGTGCAAATATCACAACCCATTTTTTTTTGTAAAATCACGCGTCAAGCGGCAGGGCTACGCCGAGAAAATTTACAAGAACTGCAGTTGCAGGGAAGAGAGTGAAAAGGGTAGCCCCAGATGGCAACTGTAAGAGTTCGCAACGCAGCATTGCATATCCGGTTTGTAGAGAAACAATCTCTCTAGAAACACGGACGGGTCCACAGGCGAGACAGGGTAAAAAACGTAGCTTTCAAAGTACAGATCAAAAATGAATTGAAATCAAAGTTACGAGAAAAATACGTAAATGATAAAATATTGATAAACAATGATTAAATAAATTGAAGTAACACATTACATATGCTTGAATAAATAAATACATAAATAAATAAAATATTTACCATGAAGTTATATTATAATACTGGACAAATGGACATTACTAAATAAATTGTAGATGCTCAAACAGACAATAAAAGCATAAATAATTGCATTAATTAAATACCAAAGGTAATTAAACCAATAAATATTACTCTCAATCATTTTTACTGAATTAAATACTGAAAATCAGGTTTCAAAACTGTCTAAAAATAGTTCACTAGCTATGAAGCAACAGTAAAATAGTTGTGACGTATTTTAAAATGGCGCAATTTACAGCGTTCCAAACTACATTTAACTATATTGCACCCAATGACTAACTTCCACTGAATCACTCCACAACAGTTGATATAAGATTCAGGTTTCCAAACCCATCACGGTCACTGTAACCAATGTGCCATCTAGTGTGTATCGATTAATATCAATATTGTGACCATTGTTTGTAATTCTTTTATCATGGTTAATCACTAAGTTTTAAATGTAATTAAAATTAGAAGAAAATCCACAGATGAAACACAAAAAAGAAATGTATTACATTTCCTTCGCCATAAGTTTATCATAAGTAAAAATTACTCAAAATGTCATTGTTACTGGTAGCGTAGTTACATACTTGTAATTCATTGCATGCCATCACTGGTCATAATAGTTAGAAAAGTTGAACAATCATCCTATTTTGGAAAATGCTCTAAATTCCACTGAGAATGTAGTTTTGATTTACTATAGCAATTATGTCATAAAAGTGGTTCATGACTGGAGAAATGTGAGTTGTTTGAAAGATTCTTGCAATGGGAGTGAATGATTAGGTGAAATATTTTGAACATACTCCATTGCTACACTATGTTGTCGCAGAAAACCAAGTCTGAGACTTGATAACGACATAGTGTAGCATTGGAGTATGTTCAAAATATTTCACCTAATCATTGAAAAATGTGGTTCGTAACATTTGACACTAAGTATTTTGCTAAGTGTCTGGCATAAACTATGGTATATGTTAGCCTTTTCAGGCTCGTTCCATTGAATCGTTGATCATTAACCTATGCAAAATGGACCATAAGGAAAATAGTACTGAATAATAGAACACTCCACACAAGTTTCTGCTCCACAGGAATAGATATATACAAAATAGAAATAGAGGTCATGATCTTAGTTTTGTGTGTGTGTGTGTGTGCATTTTCGTGCCCGTGTGTCATATTTTAAAGATACAAATCTACTCTAACACTGTTTTATACACACGGCACTGAATAAGATCTTGTGTTGATACATTTTGATAGTTTGTACGAGTTATAAGTCAAAAGAAACCCTTGAAATTATTATGCTTGTGCTTGTGGACACATGTCATTATCATAAACATACCTACTTGTGTAAAACCCAAACAAATAGCTGGATCTGGTAGTATGAAGAATATTGCATCTACGAGGTCAGGATTCTGACTTTTGAACTAAGACATAAAAAGCACATAACACATCAACATAAGGAAATGGCAGGAATGTGCAAAAAGCTTCACATCACAGCTAATTCTAAAATAGTTGGGTTTTAGTGGCAGGTTGGGCACGACAATGTCGGATCATAGCTTTATTGTACCATTTAGTGGGCACACACTCCCTTATATAAATGATGCACCAGAGATATGGGTAGATGGATGGAAGGAAGGACGAGAGAGATGGAGTGGGAGAGAAACTGATAGATGGACATTGTGGGAGAGAGAGACGGGTAGATGGGCAGAGTGGTATGGAGTGATGAGTGGTAGAGAGAGAGAAAGAGAGAGAGATGGAAAAATGGATGTAGGGGGTGAGAGATGGAAGGATGGACGGAGTGGGAGAGAGAGATGGAAGGATGAACTGAGTGGGAGAGAGAGAGATGGATGGGTTGGGGGAGGGAGAGATGGATNAGAGAGGCAGATGGGTGGGTGGAAGAGGTGAAAAAGTCAAACCGAGTGGGCAGAGGGGAGTGAGAGATGGAAGTATGGGTCGAAGGGGGTGAGAAAGACGAACAGATGGATAAAGAGAGGTGAGAGAGAGACTGACAGATGGATGGAGAGGAGTAAGAGAGATGAACAGATGTAGGGAGGTGGGTTAGAGATGGATGAATGGGAGAAGGAGGGTGAGAGAGGGTTGAGGAAGAGATAGGGATGGATAAACAATAACTGATGGGGAGAGAGAGAGAGAGAATAGTGTTATAGATTACCAGTGGCATACACTCTTGCTGGTCACCACTTTATTTCATAATCAATGATCATCGTCTTCATCTTCGATGGTTGTGGTGGCTTAATTTTTCCAGGTAACGAGACTCCGTGCCACTGAGAGGACTGAGACTTTAGTTCTATCCATATTTAATTTATAGTAACAGTGTTGTTAAGAAACTTCTCACCTTCTCTGTGTATCATCCAAGCATTTATATTATCTTGTCATTTGCTTCAGACAAATTATGCAGAATCCATTTGACATCAACTTTACTCTTCTGTAATATTTCAGGAATATTCTGTAAATGGAAGTCACTGACATACATTTAATTAATTCAATTTTGTTTCAATCTTCTTATCGATTGTATACCGCTTACAAAAAATTAAGCATATATCAGAATCTAGGATGTTATATTGAATAAACGTAGTTTACATTTCATGTTGTGCTCCTAATAGCACATAAAGTGGAAAAAGCACAATATTCGTTTACATCATCCCAGTATGAAACAAACAAAAGGCATAAACTGGAGAACAACTTAAAGAGAAAGGAATCTCATCAGTTTCAATAACAAAAATAGAAGGTCTTCTCAGATGCATTGACGAACTTCAATAATGTGTAGGACCTCTACGATTCCTGAGGCATGCCACAAACAAGATCAGTAAGCATTTCCTGTGGACAATTGTCCCATTTTAAGGCCTGAGGTTGAACCCACTGTATTTGTGTATGTGGAATATACATGTCGCTGGAGGAGAAGACGCCTTTTTTACATGATTCACACGACGTAGGTACAGTCCACTCCTAGAAACAAAAATATTACATATTAGTTGGCAAATGGGGGATATGCTAATCTTTTTGAGAGCTGTTATTAACAATAACTACAGATGACTCATCTCTTACATTTCATGGCTTGTTCTTGGTGCTTACCCAAACTTTGCGGAAATGAGCAGCCCACTGCGCTATTACCACACTCTTCAAGCCAAGCTGTGTGGATTTCAATTAAGATGTGTCACTGGTCGCTATGTCATATCCAACGTGAGTTTTTTTCTTGTAATTTAATGGCACATATGTTCAGCACACACACAAGTTATCCAGCAATTGAACGCATGTTTTAAATTGACATAAGATTCACAACTGATGCAGTAATTGGAACAGTCTTGCCACCCTAACGCCCACACATCCACACATGCGTTGCTGACTGCTTTTTTTAAAATGAATATAATGGATCATTGACAGTTTCTTGGCTGGAAGTCTGAGACCAACAGCCCCATTTCCTTAATGTGACTGTCAAGACCCTGTGATGAAAGATTTCAGTGCTAGAGGGACAGCCAGCACGTGAGGGAAAAGCAGCTATAGGGGTGCTATACGATGTTCTGTAGCAGGGAATGGAGGTGAGCGACACGAACACACTGTTGGCATGATAATGGGAAAAACTGTAAACATTAAAAAGCATAATTGTGCTAGTGTTGAATTAAAGCTAATACAAAATGAAAATGGTAAATGTAAAATTTAATATGACCGTGTTCCAGAAAAACAGAGTGAAATTGTTTTTGGTCTAAATTACGTATTAATTTGGTATCTGTGAATAAGAATATTATTGCAACTGCAGCAGACATTTGAAAGCTAGCAGTTACGAATAGTTAAGTAGTTGACTTGATGCGTGCTATAGAACCAATGTCTTATTGCCATTATCACCCCTTGCTAAAACCGCTCCCACCGCAACTACAGGCTTGAGAAGGAACAGACAGGGAATGGATTGCCCTAACCAAGGCATGGATACTGACCGCCCAACTTCCAGTTGACATTTTGCAACTTGGCTGCCTAACTCAACAACCTCACCGCTTGCATTACTAGCCAGCCAACTGTCCATTTGGGATGAGCATACTTGGCCATGGAGCGACAGGTTTCCCTCGAAGGTGTTTGGAGGCTGTGCTCACACATCACCTGCCTTATCGCAACTAGACCTGCGACTCACATGCTGAAAGTCTTCTAGTTAGTTGGTAGCCAGACTAGGCAGATTTATCAGGGAAGTGGCTGAGGCCACTTTTGTTTTCAAGGGTCACACCCATAAGGGGTTTTATTTGAGCTTGGCACTATGAAACTCTTGACAGGTAGATCTTTCCACAGGAAAACTGTGACAGTTGTAGATAAATCCTGCAGCACTTTATTCTGGAGTTTTCAACTATGTACTTGCTGGAGAGAGGAGATGCCTACCTGTCAACTCAGCTACCCTCCACCTGAACCCTGGATCCAAACCTATCCAGTCCACAGGGACCTCTCAGTGAAGAGTATGGAGGAACCGGATACACTCTCTCAGACAGGAATAAGACAATTCCTGCGGCAGGCAATTGCAACTCGAGGAGAGGGAGGGGGGTCTTCTATTGCAACTTGATGCCTGGGACTGTGGTTGTTCTGTCTGTCTCGGTTGGATCAGACTCCTTTGAACATGACAATCAAGCACGTTACCAGGAAGCCATCACTAGGTAACACCCAGGTTGATTCTGAGTTGCTGTCACCACTCTCAATAATTCAACATGCCACCACAGTTTACCGCCAGGGGTTGAAAGTGGAGGGCTCGTGTGAGTAACCGGGATCCTGGCACCGACAGGAAAGGTTGCACACTGAGTCTACTCACCTGCCTCTGTATGATCCACCGTGATTCTCCACCAGGTGCAGAGGTTCGGAGGATGTCAAAGTGTGTGTCTGATCCTGATCTTCTATGCGATCACTTCTACACTTTTGCATTGCTGCCGAGAGATCCCTGTATTGCTTCCCAACCTATGCCGTTTTCAAAACTAGGACTGGGTGATGCTGCTGGTCGGCTATTTTCTTGGGGATCTCCAGATTCCCCTCGCCCTAACATTCCAGCGCTGCTCCATACTCGCCTCATTTCACCCACATCGGTTCTCAAGACCTTGATGTTAAGAGCCACCAAAATCTCTTGGCTCACTCCAAGCGAGGAGGAGAAAGTAAGGTAAAGTGGCTGCTGCTCAACAAACCCAAGCGCTAGACAGCAATAATCCGTGCTGAAAGGGATTAAACTCACTGCTGTCATTGACCCACAACTCGGCCATCATCAAGTTAAACTGGCCAAATTAAACTGTGTTAATGTTTTCATATACCAAAAATTGGTAATTGTTAAGAATCGTTAATTGTGGACTATGAACATCAGGGAAATTGTGGGGTAAAACATACAAAAAAGTAGATAATATTCTTACATGAAACTCCAAGGTTAACAGATGTTTGAGCGCTTTGCACTCACTACCTACAAAAACTGCTGGCGTGCCTTTAGTCACTGTTTTGGGGATTTACCCCCTTGCCGGTGCTGGGACTCTGGCTTGCTTAGCGCGTAGTGTTTGGTTACGCTTGAAAGTTATTTTTTTCGGTGCCAGGGGGCTACACTTGAATATCATTTACACAGGATCACAGTAATTAAACACAAAGTCAAAACTATAATTGTAACCTATTATGAAGTTAGGTTTAGTTTTGACATGGCTGGATGCCAGCAGTACCTTCAGTTCTCATGTTAGCATGCAATACTACTCAGTACAATTCACTACACTGAATACAATTTCCACTTTGAAACTCAAATATGTACAGCTCATTAAACTGATTAACTGAACATCAATGACGTTACTTGCCCATCTCCCATCTAAGCAGCAGATACACCTCCTTGTTGATGTATTGCTGATAACTCACATATAGAACATGTTTACCTTTCATTCTAATGAGTCTAAACTCCACAAACACTGGTATTTCTACACAATAATTAGATCACACGGAGATAATTGCAAAGAAATTATTTTACCAACACCGTTCATTCATAAATCACAAGCATGTGAAGCATGTCAAATTCACAAGGAACATCTATAATACACAGCACCACTCCACTCACCACCACCTCCACTCACCACCACACCACCACCACCACACAGCACCACTCCACTCACCACCACCTCCACTCACCACACCACCACCACCACAGCACCACTCNTAACTCACATATAGAACATGTTTACCTTTCATTCTAATGAGTCTAAACTCCACAAACACTGGTATTTCTACACAATAATTAGATCACACGGAGATAATTGCAAAGAAATTATTTTACCAACACCGTTCATTCATAAATCACAAGCATGTGAAGCATGTCAAATTCACAAGGAACATCTATAATACACAGCACCACTCCACTCACCACCACCTCCACTCACCACCACACCACCACCTCCACTCACCACCACACCAATTCCACTCACCAGCCTGTAACCATCAACTGATCACTCTACGGTACAGTAAAATTGAAAGCAGATGGCCGACTGTCGATTCACATTTGTCACTACAGCATTACNCTGTAACCATCAACTGATCACTCTACGGTACAGTAAAATTGAAAGCAGATGGCCGACTGTCGATTCACATTTGTCACTACAGCATTACAGTGGAAATATACCAGGGTGGTAGACGTAAACAAAGCCTTAGAATGCATCATATGATACACACATGCACACGCACTCTCTCTCTCTCTCTCTCTCTCTCTCTCTCTCTCTCTCTCTCTCTCTCTCTCTCTCTCTCACACACACTTTCCACAGTAGAGATTACAATGAAACCTTTATATTTCAACAAGGCAAGCCTTACAAAAACTAAATATAGTTTTCATACCTCTCGACGTTTCCTTCAAAACAGCTGTGATTCTCAATAATTGTCAAAAAAAATTTACAAGGTACAGAAACATTGAAAATTGTGTGATGTTGATCTGAGTTAAACAATGTTAATTTGCAGTATCATTTAATTGACAAGTATGAAAAACCATACATATGTACACTTACAAATACTAAGTTTATAGTAATGTTAGTTGTCTGGAAACACTTTAATCAGCTTTCAGCCAGGTACTTATAAGGTATGCAAGATCTGGGGCCTCCTTCTGTGTATATCGCATTTGCTTTAGACTATCTAAAATGTGTTATACAACACTCCATTGTGTAAAAAATCAGCATGTCTGGGTGCAGGATGAGCTGTATTGATGGGTGTCTCGGGTGGTTTTCTACCATTCACATACATGCCTTCAACTACGAGGCAAGAATGTGTTATGCTGCACTGTTGGCAAGCATACATGTGAATTATAAAAAATGAAATGTACTACAAATAAATAGTGCATAATCATTCAGGTGGTACCTATTTGCACTTCAGTAAAGAGGTTGCTTCATAAAACATTGCATACATTATAATTGATCACAAACATCCCAAGGGAATGGAGAGCCTTGTATGCTGTTTCACTACGTGGCCTTTTTGGATGTGTAAATATGTTCGTGATGCATCTGTTTATTTGTTTGATAGGAAGTTTCCACTTTAGGTACGAATATTTCAATTATTTGGACGGTTTGCGGAATGTAGTACAAGCCAAGGAAACAAAAAATTATGTGCAAAAAATATAAATTTGCACAGTTTCTAAAACACAAATGACATTTGTGCATTTGTGTTGTACATGTTTGTGGTTTTGAGTGTACAGTTGGGATTTTGTACGGCATAAACAGAAACAGTAGTACATTGGCAGTGTTGGAGAATGAGGTGGTGCGACTTCACGCTGATGAGGGAAAGGTAAAATAGCAACATTTCAAAATATGGCCATGAATTTTTAACAACTACTATGAATTTAAATACTGTTGTATTAGGAATTGCTGGAAAATTTACTTCTAAAGTGCCACCATTTTACTGTTTGGTGTACTTTTTGGGGTCAATAAAAAAATATTGATTCCAAGGAAGGATATGAATATTGTGAAAGTTTCTGAATATCTTAATTAAACCATTTATTGTAAACAAATATAATTTTCTTTACTATATAGTGTCAGCAGAACCAAATTACTTAGTGTGCCACGTGCACTGTACCAAACATTTTTTCATCAGGATTCCTATAGTCAAGCAAATTAGTGTTGAAAAATTCACTTACCTGGCAAGCTGTTGCTCAGCCTACAGCAGGAGTAGTAGGCAAATGTTTCAGTGACATCTTGTCATCACTATCAGGCCCAGTGATGCTGCACTGTACTGTTGTTAGCCGTCGGCCATACATCAAGTCGCAGACTCGGCTGTGGGATTGTGCTACTGCTGGGCAGTTGATGGGCATCGCTGACTAATCTCTCTCTCGTGGCTGGCAGGCCGTGTACGACAGAGAAATGTACACCTTCTCTGTCCGCATCCCTGGCTGTGGTGCATACTGCTGCTTCGAGGCCTGGTCAAAATGTCGCAGACATTTGTCTCGTGTCTGGTCGTGTCCCTACCATTCCTGTTGAGACACCTAAGACCTGTTAGGGGTGATGGAAGCATGCTCCATTCCATCACTGCCTTGTGTTCTGCTGTGGGAGACAGAATAGCTACCATGGCTATTTGACACGTTAGGGTAATTGCCAGCTCTGGTATCATGACTGCGCAACGGGCTAGTGATGCATCTCAGATGTGCCTCTTCTAGCCCAAGAGAGCCCACTGCCTCTTTGTAGCACCTCTGGGTGACCTTGTAGTACCGAAGTTAACAAAACTGGGAAACACTTGGAAGGTCCCCGTTCCCGATTTTCTAAAAGAGCCTCCCAGGCTGGGCTTTAATCAGGGGCTACCTTGGTGGTTTTAGCCTGGGGGCAAACTGGTCAACTCTTTGACAAGCTGTTTAAGAGCCCAAGCAGAGAATTTCACTGAAAATAAATCCACACTATGTGGTACGACGAGACAAGACCTAAGGGTATCACAGCAGGCCAGGTTTGGTTTTACAATGGCATGCCAGTAAGCTGTTGGGTCGGTACACGCAAACTGGTATTGTGGAAAGTAAGGAGTATTATAGTTCAAGGTACTTTGCTGGGAATGCCAACTTTTACTGGACGGTGTGTTGAGAGGTAGTTTACTCTTAAGTCTCCATTGGTCCAATGGCCCAGGTTGGGTGGGATGGACTCTTAGGGATAGTTAGTTGAATATTCTCAAAAATTTTGAATGAGTTTTGTCCTAGACCAAGCAAACTATGCTTTCGGCATTATTAAAATTTGAGAGCAAAAGACTGGCAAACTTTGGAATGGTCATTGGCTGAGTGTGTTGCAAAGGTCTGAAATTTAAATATATTTAGGCCAAGGCCATGTTATATTGCATGTGAAGCATCCTTATTGGTCAGATTTTTTTCTGTAATTTGTTAATGATCTCACTGAGTAAAGTTCACAACTTGAATAATGTTGTTTGCATGATAACCCATTCTTCAAACAGTTGTCTCAAAGCATTTTGCAAAGTGTGTGGTGTAAATTATGGCATATGTTAGTCTTTCGAGGTTGTTGCATTCAAACTTGGAATTATAAATTAATATGCTACCATAAAGCATGAACTGGTTAACTGTATCAACCAACAAGTATGCCATATAATTATGGTACATTATTTGATATTAATTATAAACACCAAAAAAAGTTTTGCATCACCAGGATTTCTGAGTTACTAGGTTGCTGTTGGCCTAAGAGAACGTATGGGATGAAAATACACTGTACAGATTACTACACCTGACTTGACAACAGACACCAGCGAATACAAGAAACTGTCTCAGCAAAAATCCTTCATGAGGAACCAAATCGCAGGTTGTGCAGATCTTTTTTTGAGGTGACTTATTTGGAAATATAGAAAATAAAATAAAATTCTGTCTACTGGACAGGACAAAGAGACAGAATGGGTTTGTATGTACACACTTTGACTGCTGCTTTGAAAATTTTATTTTATTTTATAAACAGGTGATNTTTTTTGAGGTGACTTATTTGGAAATATAGAAAATAAAATAAAATTCTGTCTACTGGACAGGACAAAGAGACAGAATTGGTTTGTATGTACACACTGTGACTGCTGCTTTGAAAATTTTATTTTATTTTATAAACAGGTGATGACGACGACGACGACTAAACCGATAGAATTACTGAGAATGAGTTAAATGAAACTGTAACACCAGCATTTGGTAGCGTAGGGCATGTTCTTGACTATGAAGAAAAACTGCTGAAATTCTCAGGAATTGAGATGATGCAGGACATGCTTTCAAAAGTTGGTAGCATGAGAACTATGTCACACGGAGTGGGTCTGCGTGCATTATTGAGAACGGTTCCAACATTTGAACATTCATGGTAAGTCCTGTACATGGTGGAGAAAATTTTGTAGACACAAAAAAGTTACAAAATTGAGGATGTATGGATTGATTTCACTCAATCAACTCTCTTTGGCGCCGCGGTTGTGTAATGGTCAGACTGCTCGCCTCTCACCAAGGCAAACTGGGTTTGATTCCCGGCCGGGTCTGTCACGGATTTCTGCATGTGGGAATTGTGCCGGACGATGCCATTGGTCGGCTGGTTTTCACAGGGATCTCCAGTTTCCCCCGCCCTTGAATTCTCTGGTGCTGCTCCATACTAACCTCAATCACCCTCATTGGCTCTCCACTCAACTGTTTCTTGATTATAAGGTAGCAGATATATTGAACTTGTTTGTGCTCTGTGTTGTACTTGGCATTGACTGTATAAAATAATTGCATGTACCCTGAGATGTTCTGAAATAATTGGGGGAAAAAATGAAGTGTTGTTGGTAGGCAGAATGGAATCATTCTTTGCTACTTCATATGTTGTAGTCATGTTTATTTGGAAAGTTTGACAATGTCAATATTTTTGATAAAATTTGCTGAGCATATTTTTTATGTTCCGTTTGTTGCAGCATGAAGCGCGCAAGTTCGTTGTCCGTTCTTAGTGGCCGCAATGTGGAACAGGTATGTTTTTGCTAGTGCTGGCTTTAGGTAAACTATCTGCTACAGTTATATTTAAGATGTTTATTACTTACTTGAAGTCCTTGAAATAGTTACAGTCATGTTTACTGACATGAAATAAGGCAGCTGTGTGCAGTGGTTTTAGGTATGCCTTTATATACGCAGGACACGTCGCAGAACTGATGCTTCGGTGTCATATTTTGCTGACATTCTTGTTCACCAGTGTTTAAAGAAATAAACACATAGCTTGTCAAGTATGGTTTGGCAGTTATTCCATGATCACTGACACATGCACCAACTGGCAGTCATTTCATATCCAAGTAACAATAAACGCAGTCTATTTGAAATCCACAGATGTAGGGTTCTGATTTGCATGTCCAATGCTTATCTGCGAAAAAAACTTTCCAAATCATCTTGATTTAAACGAGACGTGAGAATACAATTTAGTGAATATGTATCACGAATACACACAGTCCACGAAGTGATTTTATCATAACCAATATGCCTTTCTGAAATGGCACGAGGCATTTATGTTGTAATATTGTCAAGCTCGATATTTGCTATTCCGTGCCTTGCAATATGCTGAGCTGCTCTTCAATGCGGAGACCAAATACACTATGCTATGGATTTCTTGAATCTTTTATAAATCTGGAATTCATTACATCAGAAAATTTGTCAACAGCTTCAAAAAATTGCTTCATTTCTGATTAACTGTTATACTGTACCAAGAGACGTGTAGCAGTTTTTTTTTAGAGAAAAGTTGCATGGCATATTTAACTTTCTGCCTCGTACTGCCTTTAACATTTAAATGCAAGTCTGTCAGTTTAGGACACAGCTTCATTTCTTTGTTTACTTACGTGCTGTTTGTATATTATTGTTCCGTTGCCTAGCTGTATTCCGTAACCAAGAAAGTTATTTCTCAGTAGCTTTATAAGATGCGGAATGTCTGCAAAAACCCACACGTTTCTTTTTTCCTGATTGCTACCTCCCATGTCACACTACTGCAACGACAATAAAGCCTCTTTCCTCCAATGTGTTGATAACGTGAAAGAGCAACTGCCGTGTAACTTTTGCGTCAAATCATGAAATATTGGCTGCTTCCACTTGGATGCAAGTCCCCTTGCCATTGTAACTTGCACATTTTTTGCTAGGATGCAAAACTTTGTCATCTGTTCGGTCATAACAGTACCTCCCTTCGATTTTCATTTCATCAAATGAAAGTACTGTGACTCGGTCAGAAAGCATAATTTGTGGTTTTGCAGGCAACACAGTAAAAACTTCTCTTAGAACACCTGGATAACATTTCACGTTTCTCGTCCACAAACTAGAGAGAGGAATACTAACTCTTTTCCTTATATACGCGCAAGCTTTACATGATGTTGAATGTAGTGTAATAGCAGCATCTATATCCCCGTCTTCCCACCAGAAATGCTGTTTGCTTTTATTTAAAATTCTTTCTATTTGCTAAAGGATGAAGAAGAAAAAAAAAATTTGGAATTAGAATTAAATATCAAATCAAAGGATTTTGTTGACATGTACACATTACACCAATTATTATTATTTTTAATTTAATAAATACATACATTTTACAAGCTAGCTAAGGTAAAAGGCAGATAAAAAAGAATTGTTTTCCACTGATTTGCAAAAAACGTATCGTAGTTTTTTACCATGTAAGTACACACATTGCCTTTCATGCTAAACAAATCTAAATAACAAACTGAAAATTAATCCAGGCTAAGGAATATTTAAAAGTAGCATACCTATTATAAAAGACTTAAAAATCATTTTTCATCTCATCAGCATATTTCTTGACTTAAATGAAAAATAATACTGAATAAGAAACTAAAAATTATAAATTATTTCAGCAAAGTGAGGAACTTACAATACAGAATAATTAATTGCAGTTATCATGTTTTTACACCCCAGTATTTATTTTTGTACTTTTTATTCAAATTGTGTATCTAAACAGTGTGATTCAATATAATGTGGTTCTATTACTTTGCGTACGTATACATTATAAAATTACATGAGTTAATGTTGTGGAGTGTCAATTTTTTTAAAATTGTTTGTTTATCTCCATCTTTGTCTTCTACAAATACGCACGGTACTGTTTCATTCCTTTGTTACTTGTTTTATGATTCGGTCAACGGAACACTTTTGGCTATATGGGTATTCCGATGCCAGTCAAAATGGCGTGAAGTGAAGCGTAGTTATTAACAATTTCCCATTTTTTAAATTACGTTACTGAGATTTGAATCAAAGTGGGTGCAATTTCACAGCAGTTAAGTTTCTAAAACTTCCAGTTTAAACTCCTGTTTATAACACCATAATGCATTGATGCGCTGTCAGACATGAGGGAAATAAACATTATTACCGATTAAAATCTGCAGTGCCGAATGAAGTTTGGGAAGATAATGAAGTGTTTCATAAGATAAAAAGTTTTTTTTTTATAATTATGTTTTTGCTATCTTTCAAAATGCAGTTTGGACTAATTTTTGGCATTCAGTTGAGTTGAGGCTGTTTTTTCATGATTCACTAGCCATGTGTGTGGCATATGTCAAATAAAAACTTGGATGTTTTTAATAGTGATGGGGATAATCCATTTTGATAATTGAAACCATCATCAATTATTAAAAATAATTACCACTGCAAAGTTAAGTTTTGAAAAGTAATATTGGAATGAAGACAGTTATACTTTGAGTTCTGATATTTCTTGTGCACTTAAAACAGTAACTTAATTAATTTTTTACATATACATGTTTCATTCACTTCTCTTTTTAAATGTGTATCTAATGTTTTTGACATTATGAATTGTGAAGAAAAGTCGTGGCGCTGCTCCAGGGTATGTAAAAATTTGTTATTAAGATGTAGCTTATGTTATTAAGTTTGCATGATGATTATTTATCATATTTGGATAACTGTAAACATTCAACACCAGATGTGCAAAAGTGCGTATTGCGTGTTCGTTCATGTTGAACTCTGTATCCAAAACTCTACTAAATGTAATATACTGAATAATTGATTGATAATCTATTATTAATCAATTAAGGTAAATATGAAGAATCGAATAATTAATGGTACAAAATAATTGGTTTGCTCCATCACAAGCCCATGTTGTCTTTTACTTTTTGGGCCAATAATAATAAATCATTTAAGTTGCCCAAAAGTACTTTTTGTTACAAAGTTCGAAGTAAAAAAATTTATTTTGAACATGAAGCTGAATATTTAAAATATTCTATTCTAAGCTTTGCCCACCCCTACAGTCGAGCTCACTACCCTGATCCCTCCGGTACCATTACTTCCAGAGCTCAAATCAACGCCCACTGGCTGACTTTGACCATGACCCAAATAACTTTAACCTTAAAAATTACGAAAAAAAATTATAAATGATAAAAAATGTATTTTAAAAACTTACATTTNTCAAGACCTTAATGTTAAGAGCCGCCCAAATCTCTTCACTCTACTTAACACTCTCCCCCTCACCCTCCATCATCTCCCATCTCACTCCCTCAACCACTCCTTACCCCTCACCCTCACTCATACTCTATCCCCCTACTCCCCACAGTCCTCACCGTCGTTCATTCCATCGCCTGCACCCACCCTCTCCCCATCATGTCGTCACCCAACTGCCATATTGGATCTTAATGGCCCTTCACCTCACACCTGTGACCTTGACCCCATTGACATTTCCTTGAACAACCTTAAACCCAAAAAATTACAAATTTCCCAAACAATTTTAAAATTTCCAAAATTTCAAAAAGTTATAAAAAAAAATAAAATTTTTATATAGTTAACTATTTAAAAAAAATTGTAACATTTAAAGAGGGGGTCTGGGGTTTGAAACAAAGCTTGTGGAGCACACACCCTCCTGGCACAAAGACTGACCCCCACCACTATTTTTTCTGTAGTTATTTATTACGTCATACCACCTCCCCCCCCC
>NQII01000520.1:298356-326999 GCA_002778355.1 Clitarchus hookeri | reverse complement strand
TTGCAAATGTATATTCTCTATGACCCCCTTCTCCAATCCAATCACTGGGGAAACCAGGGAGCGATGAGGGCAGCACTGTCACGTCTATCGAGTGCACCAACGTCACTAAGCATTAGGCATCAGGCTCTGACCTGACATGCAGTGTTCTCATGCTACATGTACCTACCGGACTTTGAGAAATTACGATACAATTTTACTGGTGGAACGTCTGTGGCGTTATTCAACTGATGGCCCTTGAGTATTTTTGTATATATCTCGTGCATACACATTTCAGATACAATGTTTATAAAGCAGTTTTTAGCTGTGTTGCAGTGCTCCAAAATTGTGTTTCTGATGTGCTTGACGTATTAAAAGCACTGAACATGCCTCAAGGGCTGGGAAAACAGGAGAACTCCGAGAAAACATGCCGGCAAACAACAACATCTGACAAATTTCCTTTAGTGCTAGGCCCTTGAGACTTGGAATGTACAATGGCAGTTTGGGTGATAGTCTTATCTTCCGTGCTCTTCTTGACCATCAATGCATCAATCGTCCAATCTTTCCATCAATCTCGCAACCATTCCAACAATCTTGCAACCATTCCATCAGTCTCGCAACCATTCCATCAATCTCACAATCTTGCAACCATTCCATCAGTCTCGCAACCATTCCATCAATCTCACAATCTTGCAATTTTTCCACCAATCTTGCAATGTTTCCATCAGTCTCGCAATATTTCCATCAGTCTTGCAATCTTTTTATCAATCTTTTGATCAATCTTGCAATATTTCCATCAATCTTTTGATCAACCATCAGTTCATAATCAGTCCATCAGTTTGTCCTCTGTCCCCCTTCCATACATATTAAAAAAACTATTTGTTACCAACTGTCTACACACATTTGTACTTCACGGCTGCATTAACATTTTGTATGCAGTCCACTATCCATGCATTTATTATATTATTATTTGGCACACAGGTTGTCCTGGCAAATGTTCTTTTTATTTCTTATAAATAACATCAACTTCACGTACCTGTTTTAAGGAATGGTAAAATTTCAAATGCTTATATCTGCTAAACTTTTTAAGATATAAAGATGTTTTTAGAACGGGATGTATTTCTTATCACACTCTGTAAGGTGATAGGGTCTGGAGCCATACAACTCATTTTCATTTTTCCAATTTTGGTTGGGTTTCAAAAAAAAAAAAATGTTTAATTGTAGTACTACTACATTTAAATTTAACAGTTTCCAACATGTTTTCATACTTTTATTGTAACTTCTTTTAAATTGTTTTTTTTCTTTTAGTCCACTCTTGCAGTAAGGTTTTTTCCAACGTCAAATTTTGTCAGTAATGTTTTCCCTTTAACACCAGAAGGTCCTCACTTGCTTTCAAGCTTTAGTACGGTATAACTTTCTTCCTCTTTTGAACCCCTCCCCCTCCCCACACAACCATACCCAACCTCACAAAATTCTGGGAGGTGACAAGTTTCGCAAGCAGGGCATGTTTTGATGTTTAAATGTTTTTTAATGTGCATTATTTTGTAACAGTTTAACATAAATACTAAAAAATTAACAGAGGTTAGAGAAATATTTAATTTTTAATTCCAAAAATTAAGGATGAGGGGAATATTTTATTTTGTATGTCTCCCGAACTATTTCAGCTACAGATTTATAATTTGGCAAGCATGTTGTCCGTGCAAGTGTTCATCTCTATAAGCTTTATGAATCATGCTACCTTCAGGTACCCATTTTAAATGGGAGTTTTACGTCATTTTCACTAATAATCACAGTTTCCAACATCTTAGGAGTTGGGGACATTCATACCCATTTTCATTTTTCTTATTTTTAGCCAAAAAAAAACCCTGAGGTAATGTTGCAGGTTTCAAGCCCGTGCAAATGCAAAGGAAAGGTGATACGCACTTAACCTATCACGCGACTATTAGCCGCTGTATACAAGGCCATGTCTACAGTTAAAATGCTCAAAGATGGAGCTGATGAAATGCTGCGTTATACAAGAGACTAGCCAACTTTTCACAGTTGTCCCATTTTTCGTAGGCACCTCTACAGACTGCTACAGAAGGACCCTCAGTTTACGCATGGGCTTTTTTTTTTTTTAAGTCCGATTTGATAGACTTTTTATGAGATTTAACATGCATTATGAGATTTAACATTGATCCCAACAATCTCTTGGCACCTCTACAGACTGCTTCATCCATGGTGGACCTAGCCTGCAGACACAGCAGGTCCAGTGTCTGAAGGGTGGAAACATGCAGGACTGGTACAGTCAACTCTCGAAAATACAATCTGGCATGTGTTGGGGGAAGGGGTTTTATTTCAAATGGCTCATTATTGGAATTTGGACTGATTCTGAACAGTTCGACCCGATGGAATGGTTGCTTCCCACTAGCAGGCGGAATTGCATTTTTAAATCCTGGTTCCGTCGCTTTGTTGGATTTGTGTGAGGATGGTCTGACCTCCTACATTTGATCACTCACTGTATCGACACATGTTGACCTAGGAAATTGAAATTTGGCACAGTGGAGTTTGACAAAGACTAAGCTAGAGATTTTGAACAGGTTGAGTTTGGGAGATGCAATTTTCAATTTCCAATATTTCTTAAATGATTTAACGTATGGCATTTGATTTTGGCATGCTCTTTAACTTGGTCACTTTCCAATTGCCTCATGGTGTACTGTCGACCTCACCTTAGTTGTAAGAGTTTATAGGGGAGTTTAACTTCCGACTATTTTATCTCGTAAATGGTCAGAGCTATGGCAACAAGACTCGGTAGGTGTGGAGTTTTTCAAAATTTGTCCCTGCTCACCCAAACTTTTTTTGTGGGTTCTTCCTCATCCATTCTCAAATGGTACATAAGGATTTCCCAGTTTATGTTAATTTTTCCTACTTTTTCCCCTTATTAAATTGTAAGAAATAGCATGCGGAACTGATGGATTCTGCTATTTTTGGTTACGTTGACCGTGGGTTCTGCCTCTGCAGATTATGCCAATATCTTCATATACACATCACCTCCGCACAGAATAATCCCACGGAGTTCCGCGGGCCAACCCTTGTGACCCGGCATTGAAAAATCAATTGTGTTTCTGCCTTATGAAATTTAATGCAGCAAAAGTAATATTATTGCCGTGAAATAATTTATTAGCAGTGAGAGGTTTTATAGTAGTTGCAGACGCTCATTCATTTACCTTCAGCCAGAAACTCAGCAGTGCATCTCAATAAAGTAGACTTAATTTCCATCTTCAAAGCAGTATATATATGTTGCTTAGAAAGCAGACCTCAAGACACAAGACATATTACTCCTTCCCATAAAAGTGACACTACTCGAAATTTTGATAAAAATTATTTTAGCATTATTACACTTAACATGGAGTTCATGTCTAGTATGTAATTTGTAAGTATACGTTACCTTTCCTATCTTATTTATATTCTCTTGTGAAATTACTGTATTTTGAATTGTCACTTTTCTTGCAGAGGAGTGATATGTATGTTTTCAATTTATTTTGACAAATATATGAGTAGGAGTTGATTAGTGTATCAGTTAAATAATGTAAAATTATATGTTGTTGCAGATGTAAATCCAAAGCAATATCATGTGATACTATCTTCGCCAAAAGTTACAATTGTAGTTATTTTTAAACATAATAGTTTGGCTTGCTTGCAAAGGGACAGGCAGTTGCCCTGCACAGAGGGTTTGCCCCCCCTACTACTGCCAGCTCTCCCCCTGCGAGCCCTGCAAGGCCCTCTTGTACTGCGTAGAGGGCCTGCGTGAACATGTTGATGACCCCTGGCTGGTTATGTGACAACCATGCATTGCAATGTTACAAACAAAGAACTGCATTGGCCAGCAAGATTATAGTTGATCTGATAATGAAGTACCATACACTACAATAATGGTTATGTTCATACGTCTCTCTGGTTGGTGATGACATGGTCGCATTTATCATGATTACAGATGTCAGTTTGCTAATTTTACACATTGTTAAAAAGTTATATTTCTTCACAGTTTTATAAAAACTCTTATTTATTTTTAAATAAATTACAATGCCATTTATACTGAGGGAAAAGTTATTTGTAGCACTGGAATTTCAATGCCTCTATATGTTAAATATTAAGCTCTGTGGCTTGGTTATTAGTTGAATACATCATTTTTATTACAATTACATTATGTTTCAAGTTGATACATAAACTGTGTGGCTGTCTGCATTCAGTGCATCAAGTTGGTCGTGTTAGCATGTTGTAAGTGATAACTAGGGGTGTGTAAATAGTGGGTTTTGATGTTTGGATGTTTTCGAATTGAATAGTAAAATTTTTGAATAACATGCGAATAGTTTCACATGTTTCACATGTTTACTACCAGTAAACATTTCATTTCAGTTATATGTAAGAGAAATAAATATAATTTCACTGATCACACAACAAACCGTTGCCACACAAATAATACTTGCATCTTCAAGTGCAGTATATAATTTTTACAAGATGATATTTTGCTTATATTGAAATAAAAAAAAAAATATGCTGCAAAATGCAACTATTAATAAATAATGCACTATTTATTAAATTACTTTTGTGTGAAATATGATAAAGATGAGACAAATATTGTGACAAAACTGTGATAATGGGGCATGCATTATCGCCAAGGGAAGAATACATACATTTTGGTCATCGGAAAATATCTCAAATTTCTTTGCAATAAAAATAAAGGCTTTGTTGGGAAAGTAAATTATTTCCTTGGTGTTGCAAGTGTATATTCAGTTGTCATCTAGTTTTGTTTTCAGTGATCATTGTTTCTGATGGGCATGAAGCCATAAGTTGAAATAGGCATATTTTTGTGGTTGAATTGATAGTAGATTCTGCAAACACTAAAGTTCAGTGCATGCGGTTGCAGTGCAAATAGATGAAAATCTTTGTAAATGCAAATGTTTTGTTGTAAACACTTGCAACCGGCTTGCGATACTACTAGTGCTGTTAGTTGCCGTTCCACCACAGCTCAATGCCTCACCGTGATGCAAAACCATGTTGGGGTTGTTCTACTAGTGCTGTTAGTTGCCGTTCCACCACAGCTCAATGCCTCACCGTGATGCAAAACCATGTTGGTGTTGTTCTACTAGTGCTGTTAGTTGCCGTTCCACCACAGCTCAATGCCTCACCGTGATGCAAAACTTCTCTGTATTACATCATTTCTAACAAAAGATAAACTGTCATTGACATAACCTCCTTTAAACTGAATACCTTCACCAGGAAAAGGTGCAGGAACCATAAACCGTCGATTTCATCTGTACTGACCCCGGTGGGTGTTTACCCAATAGGAGTGTGGCGGTGGACCAATCTGCACAATAGTGCCATACATTCTTAAATCAGAAATCCACACTTTTTTACTACCTGTAAGTCAAGTAAATGATGAACTCTGTGTCTTCTGTTATAATTAGCAGCTTGTTTCTCTTTCTGAAGATGTTCCTGATTTTGTGCCAGTCAAAGTGCTGATAGGAGAAGCGGAAGTGTAGATCTCGACGTGCGGATCGTTAGCATCTCGACTGAATCCGCAGTCTAAGGGTACGACAGGAGTACCGAGGAAATATCCACATTCTTTTTTAACAAACTCTTAGCGACCTTGACTGCCGCCTCCACACGACCATTAGATTGAGGATAACGTGAAGAAGAAGTAACCATTTGAAAATTATATGTCTGAGCAAAACTCTGGAAACTACTTGATATAAATAGGGACCCATTGTCAGCTCTGGTATGACACAGCCTGCACACACTTCCTTTAACTTGCCAACGACCATGATATCCGACATGCGTGTTAGAGAGCATATCTCAAAAAACCTAGAGTAATAGTCTGCAACTATTAGATACTGTGTATCACACTTGAATAGATCTACCGCTGCTACCTGCCAGGGCCTAGAGGGCTTTTCTACTTGGGGTTTTACCTTTCTTGAATACTATTTGGACAGTTGCGGACCAGGTGTTCCAGTTGCGAAGACAACCCAAACCACAAACTGACATTTTGGCTCGTTCTCTGCATTTCACATTTCACATTTCCCAGATGACCAGCATGGCCACACGTTAAACAATGCAGCTGAAGTGAAGCTGGAATGATCATTTTGGTATTCCACATATGGGAGAATATACTCACGAATCCCCTTTCTGTCTGGCCAGCCAAATAGAGTACGATTTAAGGTTTTTTTTTTTTTTTTTTTTTTTGCAAATTAGATCATTTTCTTGTTCTGTCTGAATACGTGACAAAATGTTATCTGTTATAATATAACTAGAAAGGATCTGATCCACAAAAGCCTCAACCTCCTGTTCTCAAGAGGACTCCGTGACAAAGTCTGCACCTGTAGCTGCTTACCAGGAACATACTGAACACCATAGCCGTACCTCATAAGTCTTGGGTGAAACCTCTGCAGGCGAGGTGCAAGATCATCTGTGTTTTTACATTTGGAGGATCTGAAAAATGGTTTATGATCCGTTTCAAGTGTTACTTGTAAACCCAAGATATATTGACGGAACCTGTCGGCACGCCAAGTGATAGCTGAAGCCCCTGGCACGATAGGCAGTTGGTAATGGTTGATGGTGTGTGCCATGGCACAATAGTCACGGCTAGCATTGTTGTAATAGCAACAGATACCTGTAAGGTAAAAAAGGTGTAACATTTACTTTGTGTAGCTATTGATTAAATTTTATAATTAAGCAAATAAAACTTTTATTGCTGATATTTCAATTTCTTTAAAATAAAGCACACTATTTTAAGCTATATTTGAAACATTAAGTTATTTCCTTAATGTTAATAATTAAATGTACTGAATTTCGTTTAAAAAAAAAAAAAGTAATATTTACAGTCTTTCTGTAGCATTTCTAATAATGCATGCAATAATTTTGAATTATTTCCTTTCAAAGGGGTTTTTACGGTGCCTAAGCCAGTTTTTTCCCCTTTCTCTTCTTAGCTATAGGTTAACAATAGGTACACCTCGGCAGGCAGTCACGGCCCAAACCGTGGCCATGGCTACCCAATCCCTCTCTGCCACGATGCATGCCTCCTAGCATGGAACCCCTCTCCTGTAGGCGTAAGGGGCTTAGTCCTGAGTCGCAATTAGCTCCCGGCCCTACTCAGATGTACACTCAACACTTAGACTTAGGGTAGGTTAGGGAAAAAAAAAACTAACTCAATGTAGTCTGTAATCATGTAGTTGCTTCGTAACAGCCTACAAATATAATAGACTCAATGATTTGCTGTAGTTTTTATATTATTACAAATGGAATTTTAATATTAAATATTGAAGGTTGCTGAATAACGGCAGGTTATCAGCTTGATTGAAATATCTTTATTCTCACGATTACTTTCCGCCATTTCAAAGCTTTTCCGCTGTCGCTCGTTCAAAACCTAGAAAACAGTCTCAGATTGGTGTAAAAGTTCAAGGTATTCCAACTCGCTACAACACCAACCACCAACTGCGAGTTGAAATGATTTTAGGACCAACCACCATCAACACCAGCCACGAACCGCCTATTGTGCCATCTCACATATCCAACCGGCTATTGTGCCAAGGGGTTGCTTTTTACTTTTCTATTTGTGAATATTGTTTCTCTGTGTTCAATAGTGTACGGGAGGCATGTTGCCCATCTTTTCCCTGCATAAGACAACCCCCTTAATTCTTTGAGCTAGCGTCTACACCGACAATTACTCGCATGTTCGGATCAAAGTATGTCAAGGTGGGAGCTTGAGATAGCAAATATTTAATTTGCACAAAAGTCGTCTGCTGTGGTGGACCCCATGCAAATTCTACATCTGCCTTAACCACAGCAAGCAAATGTTCCAAGAGTCCTGATTTTGCAGCAAGAAATCTGGAAGGAAAGTTTACAAGTCCCAGAAACGTCTGTATTTCAAGTTTGTTCGTGGCCACTGGAAAGTGCCGGACAGCATCGATACGGTCCGGGTCCACGGAAGTCTCTTCCGCACTAAGACGTGTCCCGAATATTTCACCTGGGTGACCCCAAACACACATTTTTTCTCGTTAATGTAGATCCCTTTGAAGAACCTTCCTCAATATTGTATCATGTTCAGCCATGGTGGGTGCAAAGATCAGAATGTCATCTACATGTATACTGTGCAATTTTAATGGGAAAGTATTCTGGAGCACATGATGTAGCGAATCTGTTACAGATGGAGTACTGACCGTTGTTAACCGTTGCCTTTGCTTTTCCAACTTAGCCTCAATTAGCATCTATCATTGAAAAGTATTTCGCCCCTGTTAACTAAGACAATGTAACCTTCATGCTATTGATTGGGAAGTGTGGTCTACGAACACATCTATTCAACTCAGTATAATCATCACAAATGCATACTGTGTTCCCCTTTGGCACAACTACAATGAGCGCAACCTATTCTGTGGGTTCGGTAATTTGTTAGATTACCTCAGTTTCTTCAAATGTTTTAATTCTGCTTTGAGCCTACCCAAGAGAAGCGTGGCAACAACACGAGGGACAGATTGAATATGGGAGGTGCAATTGTCGTTTAGAACTATTTTAATTTCTCCTTTTACTTCCCAAAATTTTTAAAACACCTGGAAATTCCTTTCACACAATGACCTGTGATGTTTGCAAGGAGCTTATATTTACACTGTAGTTATTTACATGTTGTGCTACACTTTCTGTTACACTTGTGTTTACAANGAAATTCCTTTCACACAATGACCTGTGATGTTTGCAAGGAGCTTATATTTACACTGTAGTTATTTACATGTTGTGCTGCACTTTCTGTTACACTTTCTGCTGGAAACATTACCTTTTCCTTATCAACACTCACAATGTTCAACTTCAGTAGCCCTATGGGTGTCTGAAGATTTTAAATCACATACATTCTACTCCTATGAGATGTTGCCCTGTATTTCAGTTGCAATTCTAGAAATCCGAGAACACTCAATTCATTACCATCCGGTCCCTTAAGTTTATCCTTGCAAGGGATAGCAAATTCCCAATGAGTTTTGGGCACCATTCTTCTTGTAATGCAGGTAACTTGTGCCATTAAGAAACTGAAACTTTTTTCCAAAATCTGTAACACTAATTAAAGCTATTCACGGACTCTGCCTTTTCTCTGCTAAACCAAAGTAATTTAAGATAAGGCACCTAATGAAATACTCTTGGTCCCTGGAGTAATAAAGAGCTCGATCACTTTGTGACTCACCATGCTGACCTGGATGTACTTGAAGCCATACGAGCCACTGCTTGGAGCAGCTGAAGCACTGGGAGCCCCTGGCCGGACACTGCCGCCCTTCACCACAGTGCAGTGCGTGTAGCTCCCTGGGGTGTTGGTCTTGCCTGTGGCTGCCATCTTTTCCACCCAACTGTTCGCCATCCTATCTCGGCTGCGTGGTGCTCCAAATTGAGTCTTGTTAATTTTCAAAACCACCTTGTTGAAGGACCCTGGACCGCTGGCTTTGCATTTCCGCTTGTTTGGCCCCTAAAATGGCCTCGTCCGATTATAATGAGGGCAGCAACTGAAGTTGTTCGCTAATTTTTCCATATTTCATACCGACCACTATTCTGTCGCCAATAAGTTAGTGATTTAGCGGGCCATAGTCACACGTATCTGCTAAAGTGTGGGGAGAGGTTATAAACTCGTCCACTGTTTCTGCACCCTGCTCTCTGGAATTAAACTTGAATCTCTCAAATATTATGTTTTGACATGGGTTAAAATGGTTTTCAAAACCTTGAAGTGCTTCCTCGTAAGTAGCCGGATGAGGTGTAAAATAATTCCACAGCTCTTCTGCCTTCGTGCTTAAAACGTAAAGAAGAATATCAATCTGTCTCGTCTGTCTTGTCCATGTAACCCAATACTGACATGTAAAGACAAAAACAATGTTTTCATTGCTTCCATAGCAATGGCAACTAAAATGCTGCGAGCGGTTTCAGGTTGGAAATTCCTTTGGAATGTGTTTCACGAGATACGTTACCAGGCATGGCCGTCATGATGATTATAACGTAGACCTACAGTGCTAGATTCACAACTCTGATCACTGCTGCTACCATATTTTATCAATCACTCCTTTGTTACGTCACGGCCTCCATCACACAGTGCTGCCAATCTTGCATTTTAAAGTTCCTAACAGAACACAAGCTGTGATACAAATAAAGAAATTGGTTTCTTTTAAATGGGATGACAATAAATCCAGCTGATGAATCCAGTATTTATAACTGTCATTTCCAAGATGTACAAAAGGCCAATCACTGCCAACTTGCGAGGGCTATTAAATTTGGGGTCATTACTCATGCTAGATGTTGCAGTTTTAACATGTTTTCTTACCATAAACTCTTGCTATGATTTATGATTATTTAACAAAACACTAATTCCAGATACTTCTTTTTGTTTACACTATTTGTTTACTCTATCGTAAATAATCAGGATTACTATTCTTGTAAACACATTTTCCTTGAGTCAAAATTGCTTACGCTTTCTAATTTATGTAGGCCTATATGGATGCTTTATATTAAATAAAAAATTGTGTTGGACATGAGCCGTTGTAGCAGAGCTCATGTTGCAGTAAACCAGAATTACACATACGAACATACAGACGCAGAAAACCAACCAAGAATAGTTGTTAACAGGTAGGCGTACTTGAAGAACACAGAGAAATCTTAGAAGGGATTTGGTCAGTAAGCGGCAAATTAATGAAACACAAAACTAATGATGGACACAACACAGTGGTCTTCCTGCAACTAAATTATTTCTTCTGCAGAATCCTGTGTGTTCATGTACCTGTTTGATTTTGTGTATTGTGCGTTTGTATATGTAATTCTAGTTTCCTGCAAAATAAACTCTGCCGCAACAGTATATATACAAAACAATTTTTTGTTTAATAACTTGCTCCTATTGCAAGAATCCTTTAAAATTCACAATTTATTATTTGTTTCATATTTCACTATTGCAGACCCGGCGAATAGTAACTGTGGATGATGTCACTATTGTAAGCATTATCATCAGCATAATTTTCTTTTCTGTATTTTGGCCTGTATATCCCATCTCTTACTATTCAACATATTTATAATATTTGACAACTTCCAATATCCACTGGTACCTTCAAAAGCAAGTATAATAAAAATTGCATATGTGCCAAATATTGTCCCTCCCATCAGAAACCAGATCTGTGATAAGCTGGTAGAGAATTATATAGATTGTTACAATCATTTTTGTAAATTTAACTTTGTAATTAATTTTTTTGTTTAATTTTGTAATTGACTTTACCCAAATATAATCGAAAAAATGAGGTGGGGGTAGACATAAGTGCCTCTCCTCCCTTCTTAAGGGGGGCTGCAGTTGGACGCTTGCCTTCCACCAAAATGATCCATGTTTGTTTCCCTGTGAGGATACTCACAGATTTTCACATCTAGGGATTGTGCTGCCCCATACCTGCCGTATTGCACCCTCGTTGGCTGTCCAACACATTGGTGGTTACATACTACTTAAACTCCTTAACTCCTCCTTCCTTAAGGTTATGGAAGCCATGCTGTTCCATGAAGCACACTTCATTCTAAATACCTGTGATTCATCATTAATAGTACAATTATAAGCTTATGTCCAATTAGTTGCCGACAAAATTAAACTGACACTATGATTTATTTATTTAGCTTGACATCTTGTCGACAGCAGTTTCATAAGAGAATGGTATACCNAATTAAACTGACACTATGATTTATTTATTTAGCTTGACATCTTGTCGACAGCAGTTTCATAAGAGAATGGTATACCTAGAACTCAATGAAGGGAATTGACTTTGTTAATTAGTCATCCCAGAAATTGCCTAGAGTAAGTTCAGGAAACCATGGAAAACACAAATCAGGGTGGCTGGTTACATTAGCTATAAAAAATATGAGAGCTGATTCGATTGTATATTGTTGTGTTGATAAACAGCTGATTTCACTGCAACTTTGCTTACTCTGGGAGAAAAAAATTTATGAGNAATTAAACTGACACTATGATTTATTTATTTAGCTTGACATCTTGTCGACAGCAGTTTCATAAGAGAATGGTATACCAAGAACTCAATGAAGGGAATTGACTTTGTTAATTAGTCATCCCAGAAATTGCCTAGAGTAAGTTCAGGAAACCATGGAAAACACAAATCAGGGTGGCTGGTTACATTAGCTATAAAAAATATGAGAGCTGATTCAATTGTATATTGTTGTGTTGATAAACAGCTGATTTCACTGCAACTTTGCTTACTCTGGGAGAAAAAAATTTATGAGNAATTGTATATTGTTGTGTTGATAAACAGCTGATTTCACTGCAACTTTGCTTACTCTGGGAGAAAAAAATTTATGAGTGTGAAGTTTTTTATAAGATGTAGTCTTTTATTGGTTTACGAGGTGATTTGCCATCAATGCCGGGCAAACAGCAATTTTATTACGAGAAAAGCTAAAAGTAACGCTTAAAATAGCAAATCGGCAATTATAAAAATACATTACCTGCATATTTATAAATGTGCATGTACTTGTAATTAATCTGCAACTTAAAGGCTAGTCTTTAAATGCATGGCAGGTTAGTAATTGTACCCGTTCTTTGCAAAAATTAAACACACTGCAATTGTGTATTTACAAACTTGCGCAGATAACATATCATTATACACACCATAATTGTGCAATACTTATCTTTCATGTATGCATCCACAGGAAAATGCAAGTACATTAAACACTATTACTTTCAGGATTGTGCACCTCTGGACTCACATGGCCAGACTCGTATGCATTTTCACTCTTAACTTCTTTCGTCGCCGAATAAATCAACAATAGATTGCAGTTTTTTAAGATGTGTTAACCTGCCAAATTCACAAACACAAGAATAACAAAAATACAGTGGAGTCTCGGTTAACTGTCACCCTTTTAACCGTCAGCAAACTGACACAACCAGTAAAATAATAGAATTGGATACAAAAAACAAACTTAATAAACATTTTTACTTTATTGAAAAAGAGCGAAGTATAATCTAGTTTAATTGCACATTATTGAGTTGAACAATACGTATACTATACTGTAATACTTTGGTCAATGAATACCCAGTAAAAATACATTCTGTGCGGTGCGGAATTCGAATGATTCACGTTGGTTGTTTATGTACAACCTACATATGTACTTCGTAGAATCGTTCCGTCGTCCTCACCACCCTACCCGTCTTCCTAGACACTCATCTGCCCTCCCATTCCTACAGTCAGTTCAGTAGCGGTAGTCACTTAGTCAGCAAGTTATTGTCCTCAGTTTGTAGTCAAAGTGTAGTGTGTTTAAAAATGTCTGAGAAACGGAAACGTGTTGTATTGGGACTTTCTCAAAAACTCGAAATTATAAAACGACTGCGTAAAGGAGAAAGCGCGATGAGTATCGCTCCGCTATATGGAATCGGGCGGACGACAGTCAATGATATTAAGAAAGATGCAGATAAAATCGAAAGTCATGTTTCAAAAATGCAAACGACAGACGGAGATGTCAAACTAAGAAAAACGATGAAGCCAGCAAAACTGGACCAACTGGATACAGTAATGTATCAGTGGTTCATTCAAGCCCGCAGTCAAGGGACACCAGTTTCTGGGCCCATAATAATGGCTAAAGCTATCGAGATGAACAAGAAGCTTGAGGGGATCCTTCATTTAAGACTAGTATAGGTTGGCTGGATAAATGTAAGGGTCGACATGGCATGAGGCAGTTGGACATATTGGGTGAAAGACTAAGCGCTGATAGTACAGTCATTGTAGAATATCGGGAAAAACTAATGAAAGAAATAAAAGATAGAAATTTGGTCAGAGAGCAGGTTTACAACTGCGACGAAATTGGCCTAAATTGGAAAGCAGTTCCCGTGAAAACCTTAGCCTCCTTATCGGAAAAATCTGCACCTGGTTTTAAAATGCAAAAAGACCGCATAACTGTTATGGTGTGTGTGAATGCAAATGGTAGACATAGGTTTCCTTTACTAATCATTGGGGAATCTAAAAAGCCTCGAGCTTTCAAAAATATCTTAAATTTGTAGAATGGACGGTTTATAATACGTGTTTTTTCACCCTGGATGAGCCAGGATATATTTAATGAGTGATTCCACAGTGTGTTTGTGCCAAATGTAAAATCACATTAAAAATTGATCGGATTGCCTGAAGAAGCCATGTTATTAATGGACAATGCACCAACTCATGACTTACAAAGTGATGATGGAAAAATTACGTGCCACTTTTTGCCTGCTAACACTACCCCACTAATTCAGCGCATGGATCAGGGTATTATTGAAAGCATAAAGCGACGTTATCGAAAATGCTTTATTCAAAAATTTGTTTGCGTTGGGGATGAATTAATTAGTGTAAAGCAGTTTTGGAGGTCATACATTATTAAAGACGCAATTTTTAATGTCGCTGAAGCCTGGCAAGATTATGGTCTTCTTTGTAATTTTTTCCCGACCTTCAAACTGTGGCCTGAGACTGTAAACGAGAATGAGACCATAAACAAATCTGGAAATTATGAGGAAATTTTACTTCTGTGTCAAGGGATTCCAGGTGGAGAAAACACATCAATAGGTGAAGTAAGTGAATGGCTGGGAATTGACAGATTTGACGGAGGCTTTGAAATATTAAATGATGAGGAACTGGCCGACTATATACCAGGGCGCACAGTCCCAAGACGTCAGTTGTATACTCAGCAGCTTGCTTCACCACCTCGTGTGTTGGAGCTCTCTGCTTACTGCTTTCCTCGCGAGAGATCAACCAGACCAGACCTTCGACCCCCCCTTACACTCACTACCACTTTGGTCTCTTCTGGACAACAGTATAGATTAGTTAGGGTCAGTTGTTATAATAGCTACCTAGCCTATTCTGCTCTTATTTAGTTTTGCTCCAAGTCCCCTTCACCTGGTTTACCGCAGCTTACTTCCGCCGGTTTCAGTTCAGCAGATAACGAGGAGATAGTACGGGCCACCGTGTCTCTTCTTCTGGGGAATAAACACATAATCTTATCTAACCCCACGTGCTTATTCTAGGGTGATGTAACTTCCTTCCTCGTAGATATCAGTCCCGCCAGGGAGAAGCAGGAGACCGCGTCTTGAAACCACTTTACCGAAACTAGTGTAAGACTGCGGGCTACCCTTAACTGGGGGCACGTATGTCATAAAACATAACCCAGTAGATGACCACCCATACTTTGGATCAGGTACGTGGTGCGTACGCACGGCAGAGCCTGACAACTAGGAATACAAGCAGCTAGACATCCAATACAGCTAAACCACACTGTCCACCGCGTTGGAGCAACAGGACTGTTCTGGTTGGCCTAGCCCCCTACTGGTTACACTCTTAGTCAAGGAACTCGTCGCCTGCTCCTCCTTTGTGCGGTAGACCGTAGTACCTCCCAGTATGCCCTTCACTCATAGAAACGGTGCAAGGTAGAGAGCTAAGAGGGCAGCTACTGCCTCTAAACCGGCTTTTTTTGCTATCCAGCCTGGCCTTATGCCACATTAGGCCAGATAGTCGGGAGCTACTGTAATTCTGGTTTTTTTTTTCTTCTAGTTTCTAAATGAGTTATTCAATAACATACTAATGTAAACCTCGATGGGATCTAATGATTGTTGATTTGCTGCTGCATGAAAAGGCGAAAATTCATAAAAATTACTAATTACCATGATCAGTAATGGTTAAGCTCTAATAACTGTGGAATAAAGTTTAAATGAACAGTTTCAAATGAATAGGCATTAAAAGTCAAGCAAATAACCACTTGAAACCAGAATGTAAATTATTTGCAACTATTTCAATTTTCAAATACTCACACACCCCTAGTGACAACCATCTTCACAGAAATGCAGTGTGGTGTGTGCGCAGATGAACGTGCACACACAGGTAGCCGTGACCGTCAGTGTAAGGGGGAGCAATAGTTGCCATTGTGTTTGAGTGTTTGTAACACACATCCAGGAGGTTGATGGTGATGTCTGTGTTCTGTTCAGAATGCCAGGTCCGGTGTTGCGGTTCTGCGTGGTCGAACAGCCAGCACGGAGCAACTGAGGCTAAAGGACACAGCATAAAACTACCACATGTGTGTATTTATTAACAATGTTTGTTTTCCAAACATAAGCTTAGTTTGCCTGTGCAAGTTGTTGGTTTGCAAGGTTCTTCTGTCAAATGGATGTAAATGTTTCCTGCATTTTTCAGTTCAGTTAAAGTGTACATGAGTTGATATTGTGATACTGGTTCTCATATTGTGGCGCAAGTATTTTGTTTGTTTATAGCAGTATTCAATAACCATGCCTGGTTTCTAGTAATGTTAACATTCATGACACTGAGCGTGTTATTTGTTTGAAACTATCGAGTAAAACCCAAAGATAGTGTATCATGAGTGAATGTGATGGTAATGAACACAAAATATGCATTTTTGTAGGATACTGTACTGTGCAGTGAATATGTAAGAATTTTTATTTAATTTATGTAATGTACTGGTCTGAGCTATTTTACAAGGGTTGTATATTTTCTATGTTTCTATTTAAAACTATATTTCTATAATTTTTTTCCAGTGGAATAATGTTTTTGTTTCCTGAGCAGTAGTTTTTCTTGTGTTGTACAGGCTGTGAATAATCTGTGTACGTCGTGATTACAACACAAGCTTAATGATGATTTTTATGCCATTATGTGAACTTGCAACTTGTCAAATGTCAGGGCTCTTGATTCATTATCAGTGTTTGTGTTACATTTACGACTCTTGTTTTAAATTNTTGCAACTTGTCAAATGTCAGGGCTCTTGATTCATTATCAGTGTTTGTGTTACATTTACGACTCTTGTTTTAAATTAATTGCAAATTTTTTTTTTTACACCAGGCAATATGTAATTGCAGCTGTTACTTCAGCTAGAGAGTGGTACAGTTTGTAAGAATTTGGTGACTATAAATTCAGAATTATTAGAATAATTTACTTAATAATGAGGTTATATCTTAGTATAAATAATTTTTATTCAGTATTGCTTCTAGAGGACTTTCATATTCATTTGTGTACACATTGCAGCTTATTTTCATCAAGTGTTGTTGAAGAGGATATGTAAATATTCAAGACCACGCCACCTCTCGATACCCAATACTGTGTTANTTGCAACTTGTCAAATGTCAGGGCTCTTGATTCATTATCAGTGTTTGTGTTACATTTACGACTCTTGTTTTAAATTCATTGCAATTTTTTTTTTTTACACCAGGCAATATGTAATTGCAGCTGTTACTTCAGCTAGAGAGTGGTACAGTTTGTAAGAATTTAGTGACTATAAATTCAGAATTATTAGAATAATTTACTTAATAATTTTTATTCAGTATTGCTTCTAGAGGACTTTCATATTCATTTGTGTACACATTGCAGCTTAGTTTCATCAAGTGTTGTTGAAGAGGATATGTAAATATTCAAGACCACGCCACCTCTCGATACCCAATACTGTGTTANGTTTCATCAAGTGTTGTTGAAGAGGATATGTAAATATTCAAGACCACGCCACCTCTCGATACCCAATACTGTGTTAATATTGGGATATTGCAGAGACAGGACTTACAGATTCCAATCTTTAAATGTGCTGATCTTAAATCTTAAAGGTTGATTTTTGTTTTGTTCTTTTATTGTAATTGTTTTATGCATTCAAAATGTTCAGTTCATTATCCTAGAATTTTAATGTTTCAGTTCTGTTTTAGGGAAATTTACGTAGTTTGTAAAAATTAATATAAATTTCTAAAAAAAAAAAATTGGTTTTACTATTGTGTGCTTTGGTGGATAGTTATAAATCTACATTTCAAAGGATCTGGAATAATTGGTTTCCCATCTTAATTTGTTTTTTAATTGTGTTGATTTAAGGGTCTGTTCCTATTACTTATATTCAGATTAATGATTAGACAAAATATATTCCAATAAAAAGACTGTTACATTGTATGTCGAGTAATCTTTAGCTAATTTGTTTTCAGTGAATATTTTTGGATGAGGGTTTCCTTACTATTCTTAGTTTATAAGAGACTGTTGAAGTGTGTTTGGCTTCCGTGTAATTACTGATTTAGCTGTCACCAAGATATACACTTTCACCATTACTTCCGTTTTTTAAACATTACATTGTTAAGTTACGAACATTTTTCTTCTTTGACTAAAAATGTTGTTCCAAAAACTTCATTATTGAAATTAGTTGGGCAGTGTTATTTATATTGTGTTTGTTAAATTATTTATTATAGAGCTGAAAAAGGCGCTGGATGATTGAATTGGAGGGACATCGTTACATTTTGCACTTTCAGTTTTCAGCCATGTATTGGTTCTCTTGCTTGCATGTGTTGGTAAGGGTCCTCACATGACAACACAGTTTCTCGTACAGTTGTTACTAAGGAGCTGGTATGCTGTGTAATGTACAGTTGTCTGTGTTGTTCTTACAAACCTTTACTGTATTTCCAAACAAGTCTAACACCACTGTAGCGAATTGTGTTCTGTAACGGAGCACAAACGACCTGCTACATCTCACTTGGTTCCACTTGTGAGAGCACATTCTTCATAGATGCTTCCTCCCTGCATCACCGTGCTACGCCACGATGTCTCGCACAGATGTATTGCTGGCATCTTCCCTCTATCTTGAACTCTGAACGGAGACAGCCACGCGAGGAACTGATCTGGTGTAGCTCAGCTGGTACAGCTTAAGTTATTCTGCAAGTAGTACACAATTATAACATAGCTAATAACAACGGCATTCATCATTAAAATAATTTTTTTACATTTTATGTTTGGAAGTGGTAGCATTAGTATGAATATGTTTGCTAAGTGTTTTTTATGTGGCGACAATATTTTTAAAACTCGAGGAATTTTTACTACTCTATGACGATGTTTCCCAAGGCCCTGCACCGTAGGTCACGTAGGGCCTGCTTCTCTGGATGAGGTGTCTGACCCTCCTGAAACACTTTTGTTTATTTTAATATTTTAAATTTGCAAAATTGTAAACATATGAAGGTACTGTTATTTAAGTAATTATATTTGTGACATTTTCCAGTATATCTGTTGCATAGTGATTGTGATTTTTATGTTGTATTTATTAAATCTTTGTGGATGTCTTCTGCAATTTTTTTGGCATCCTTGTTGTCTTAAAGAAAATGTACATATATTTTTACAATTGCAAATGGCTAAATTTTTATAAGGAAAATAGATTGTGAAGATATAAAGTGGAATTGAGTGGTGAACCTTGAAACATTACACTAAATATCAGTTGTAAGTTTGCTTTAATTAGGCTTGAAAAGGTTTGATACTTTAAAAAAAAAATAGTTTTTCATGCAAATTTCAGAGAAGTAAAAAAAATTAGTTAAAATTTGTGCAATGTAGCAGACATTTTACGTATCTGTGAAGTGTAGTCAAATAGTTTGAATCGTTCTGGAGGTGAATAGAAGCCAATTGCTAACTGACAACTGTATCTGAACAAGGAACCTCTAGCGTTCATGCTTAGTGTGATCAGTTCTTGGCCATTGCGTATACGCCACATGCTGTTAATTTATTTGTAATAAGTAGTACTTAAAGACCTTTATCATAATTATGATAGAATTGTAACTACTATTGTATTATTGTGTAAGATATGTACCAATTTATGAGCATGTGATACTCTGTAATAGAATGCACCAAAGTTTGCTGTAGTCATTTTTCTTTTAGTTAAATTAAAGGAAAATATTTATTGTGTTGAAGCAAGTTAATTTGTCTTTCGGATTCACTTTTCAAATATTTAAAATAAAAGACTACATAGTTGTTACAAAATGAAAGTCGCATTAACAGCGTGGCGTAAGTGCATGCAATGTGGGAACTGCATTAGTAGTGCAGTTATTTATTGTAATAAGTGCATACCCATTTATATGTAGTTTTCTTTTAATGCTTGTGAGAAACAAATTGTACAGGAAAATTAAATTTCCACACTTGAAATTTAAAATAAGCAAATGAGCGTATATGCATAGTAGATTATGCTTATTCCATATTTTGCAAGTATTGCACAACACTGCTGCAATAATTGCCGATTGATGAACTTCCAGCTGTGCTAGTTTTTCAAAAGTTGGCAAAGCATTCTTGTACCTTGCTAATTTTAGTACTACACATGTAATACAACAACTAATTACCATAAAAAATTTTCTGTGTATCAAATGAAATGGTTTAGATTTTAAAATTCTTTGACAGCAAAAAGAAAATTAGCTATTGTTTTATGGATATAAGAGAATAAAATATAATAAACTGGATTTATTTATTCTCTTTCTTCTGCAGAGGTATTACCTGTACAAATTAAAAAGAAACGTAATGCCTGAAAAGTGTCACATTAGCACTGATCTTTTAATAAAAATCCTTGATCCAGCTTCCTAAAATTTCTTAAAACTACAATAAATATCCTTTAAAATCGTTGTTCTATAAATCAAAGTCATTCCGCACATACAATATTGAGTGTTCCAAAGCATTCTTGGTTTTGTTAAATTAAAACTGGCAAACAAATATCACTAAGGTAGAAAAATATAAGAATTTTCTATGATTTACAAATTGGGTAAGAACAGTACATATGTGCAATATTTTATTAAATTATTAAGTGGTAACTTGTGAGTGGAATACGAGTCTTATTTTTTGTGAATGAGGATGCTGTTAGCAACACATATTCTTGTAAAAAAAAAAGTAATGTTTTGTTAGTTTTTTGTGACAGAAATTCCGGGTAAATTATAGTTTCGTTACAAATGATTTTATAAGAGGCCTAATGCCCCATCCACAGTTGACTCGGCTTAAATAAATGACATGAAATCATCCATCCACAATTGCCGTTAACATAGAAGAAAAACACCCTTGCCTGGCCAATCAGAATAGGAATTAGTTTTTGCACCCATAAGTTGTGACGCAGGACAGCATCCTCCCCTCCAGACCGCTTGCCACGCTGCACGTCCACCGCACTAGTGTAGCTGCAGCGCTCTGCGAATGCCGACATGAGTGCAGTGCAGCACACCCTGGCATGCGGGCGAGGGTGCATAATGGCAGATCCAGCGTATATAATTTGTAGGGCAATTTCAAAGCAAGTATTGGAAAGTAAAGAAAGAGACGCTAAGAGTGTAAGCGTTCAGAGATGGGTTTTTATTTTGTAATTCTCAAATTCACGTATTTTTCACCTCTGTTGTTTTACCCTCATTTCATGCTATCCAAGTTTAAATTGTAACTGTTTTTATCCAGGAAATATTTGTGCACTTATTTTGTCAATTTGTCATGCAAGTGTTTGTCTTGTAATCATTGCAAGCAGAAGGTAGTGCAGGGCGAGCCACATGCCGCTATAGCCATGCTCGCCAGATTCAGTTGCAGTCAAGTGTCGCAAGGGGACTCGGCATGTGCATCTTCACTCATGTTTTCGTGCCAATCACCTTTAGTTGCAATAGTCTAATGTAATGTACGTTCTTTTTGCACCTGGAGACGCCACCCCTTCTTCCCCGGGAATAGCATCGCCCGGGGAAGCTTACTGCACCAATAATATGGGTCCACTATAACCCGCCTTCATCCAGTCTCACGTAAATTACTTGACAGCCAGTATACTCAACTCAGAGCTTTTACAGTTTAAGGCGTGTGGGTCAGTCTGCACAGGCCCACAGTATTTTCCATGTAAGTATCAAGAGCAATGTGCCAGTGTATTTTCTTAATGCAGTTTCGAGCAGGGGTCCCTGGCGGGGCCGACATGTTCGGCCAGTTGGTTCTACACGCGCTGAGGGAGCGGACCTGCGCCACGTACCTCCAGGCTCTTCGACATCTTATACCGATCTTTAGTGTATCAATGTTATTCATTTTATTCTGGAACTTAATTAACTTCATTTCTTTTTTTGCTTAGCCGGGGGCAGTGCCGCTTTCAGCCCCACTAGCTCGAAACGTGCCTGGAACTTAATTCACTTTAATTATTTTCATTGGCCACGTGCCTCTGTTCTGTTGGCTGGCAGCATGCCTTAATGCTGGACCAGTGCAAGTGCCTCTCATGAAGGAATAAATAGTGAGTCAAAATAATGCAAGTGATCTCTTGTTTTTGTTTCACTATTGGTTGCTTAACAGCAGCGTAACCTAACTATATCTTCTACCCACTGGTACACCGCACCCCCTATCATGGCTTTATCGTGTGCTTGGTGTGTGAGACGGCCACTAAACAGTCTCACGTGATAATTAGAGGCATATGAGGAGGCCTATGCCCTCGTAGGTAGGCATAGGAAGGACTTCACAACTTTACCGACGTCACCTCATCACGTGGGGAATCAACCCATTCTCTGGTGCCCTTTTTCCATTCTTACAACACCTGTACCGTAACCTGACCGCACTTCTCCCCGCTCCTGAGAAAATGACAGCCAATATAGTGTTTAAAAGCTTGAAAAAATAATTTTTAAGAACATTATTATATTTTCTTAGTGAGATGGCGACACTAAAATATTTTAATACATAATTATACTCTTCATTTATGATTCAACGCATAAATGCAGGCATAAACTCATTGTACTAGCAAATGATATTGAAAATCACAGCCTTCTGTACGTGTGGGATACAATTTTGCAATTGATCACAGCTTATTTAGAAGGGGCAAAGCGTAAGGAAAAATGCAAGTTGAAAGTTGACAAACTCTTTGATTGCATTCTTGCATCCTGCATAGTTTATTAAACGGCTGTAGGCAAAGCTGCCGTTTTTGTACGACCGGACAAAACAGCCATTGTGTTTATCAGCCCATTTTCATTTCACCTACATAAACTCTGTACAACTCTTTTACTACTGCCGTTTCATCTTTTAATTGGTATACCAAGTGATACAATAACAAACCGGCTAGAAAGAACTTATTAAAAAATATGAATTTAATTATTTATCAAAAGTTGACTGTGTTTACATGCCACTCGTTCAGAGCGCTTCAAGTTTGTGACGTAATATCAGCATCGTCTGTGTAATGTTGTACGGTGCAGCTGCACCAGACTTCTCCGTTGGTGTAAGTTTGCACGACGACATTTGTGCAAGTGCAGTGTCTGTATTGGGCACAGCGTATTTAACTACAAATCCATAATATAATTTCAAAGAGACTATTACCTGGAATAAATTAAAAACCAAAGTTATTATGAATACTTTTTTTTACAATGAAAATAATAATATTTGCGAAAACGAGGTAATTGCTGATATCTGCACAGTGTCGTAGGTTTGGAAGACCGTGTTTGCGGTTTGCACATCTGCAATACAAGTGATGGGATATAAACAAAACTTTCTGAAGGTTTCCTGCGATTTTGACTTCTGCAAACAAAAATAAACTGTTAAAGAGAAGGAAGACACTTCAGATGCAAGATGTTAAGCTGTTGACTCTACAGGCCACGCACTTGAAAACACCTAGTGTCTGTTCCGACCATTTTCTATCGGGCAAGTTAAGTTTATTTTTCTTTTAAATCTAATATTTATAATGTCTGTTTTTACTACACTTTGCTCCAAAACAGTTATTTTTTCTTTTTACTTATTTTATTTGAGTGGCAGGGTAGGAGTTTCTATGTACATTTTGTGCCATATAAGGTTATATTACGTGTGTGTTAACATTACATGAATTTTGAGGTGATAGAATAACAGCACACACAGATAGGCTATAACTATAGGTTAGCTACAGCCTTCACACAGGTATCCAGCTTGTGATATCTTGTTCGCAGATTTCATCACCAGTTAAATATTTTCACCCAGTTTTGCAGTATTCAAAGCATGCTGTGCATATGTAAAACTATGCAAATATAAACTACAGTATTTGTGCAGCATGTAAGACTATGGCTTATTACATTTTAAAATATATGTGGGCCTATAACAATTTAACTGCTTTCAGTGTGACAGAATGATGATATTTACGAACAATGGCTAGGATTATGTTCTTTGTAATTATTTGTTTTGCCATTATTAATAACAATGTTAGAAACTTGTAATATTGTAAACACTGTCTGAATTACTTTAACATTGCTGTTGTCTTACTTAGTCATGCTCCTCCACAGATACCACTGTTAGCGCTACAAGTTCTGGCGGGTGAAATTACGGGGAGGCAAGAGGGGAGGTCGCTGTGCAGGCAGCCCGCGGCATCCTGTAGCCGTGCTAGAAACATTAGTCTCTGTATAATCAGCTGCCACCGACTGAGTCGTGCCGGCGGTCCAAGCACAGGTATCTAGGAAGGCGAGCCACTAGAACTTGTGGCGCTTACTGTATGTGAACAGTAGTAACAAACACGATGCTATTACTTATTGTAATATAGGTGTGTGATTCACTACCTCCTCGCCAAACAAAGTGTTATAGTGGTAACAGACTGTTTGGGAGGACTCCTGTTCAGCAATCCTGAGTTTCGTTTTTCTTTGTTTCTTTCAAATCACTCCACGCAGATCTATGTACAATCCCTGACTGAGTCTGCTCAACCCTGTGGTTTCCCCCAAATCCTTTATCTCTAACTCTCTTCCCAGTTCAGTTTTTACCATCTGAACTGCTTCTGCGCTACCAGTGGAAAGAACATCATCCACATACAATCCAGTAATACAATCATCCTTTACACATGGTTCCTTGACACACTTCTTAAAACCTAGTTTCTGTATTAAACTGTCAACACATACATTCCAATCCTTACTGGGATTAGGGAGTCCATAAATGCTTTTCTTTAACCTACATGCATAGTTCTGATCATTCAATTCTACACACAACACCACTTATTTGACTGTATAAGTATGCATTGGTCACGTCTAGATGTTGAACTACCCACTGTTTCTCCACAGCAATACATATCAGTTGTCGCGTGCCGGTTTAGGGATTATAGCACGACATTGGCTCACATCCATCACCCCCTCACACCATCCCCGCCTCGCGCACTTCGCTAGGCGCCTTCCAGGCGGCACGTGGAACCACAGGCAGGTGGAAAGTTTCGGGACACGTGGAGCTGAAGCGTAGGCCTTCCCTCTTCACCCCGGACACCTCTCGCCCGCCGCGAGATCTGTGGAGTGCAGGGCTTTCTTGAGTCATCAGCAAATAATCCGGTGTAGTTCGCCTGAACGCAGTAAATACGCACCGCGGCAGAAATACCTGACGAGATGTATTAGTGCCGAGGTATTACCCCCGCCCCGCCCCACCAAACCTTCAGATACGAGGACACGTGTGTTGGACGGCTTGTTAGGCGTTCTTCCACTTCACCCCTCTTACCCCCTTCCCTCCCCTAAAATGCGCCACGTGCCGCCGATTCAGGGTGTATAAAAACCCCTTTCCAAGAATAGGAGGGGGTCAGTAATATCGGGTACGTCAGGCAGTCATATCGGGGCAGTTGTTAGTTCATCTTCACCGCCGAGAGACATAAGTTCGAGCAGAGAGTAAGTCAGTACAACAGTTACTAAGGCCGGGAATAGCCTTGGGCCGGTGCAGGCAGTCGGCCATCATTAAGGGGTCAGTAATATCGGGTACGTCAGTCAGTCATATCAGGGCAGTCAGAGGCTGCGATACTCCGTGCCGGGAGAATCAGTTACGTCAGTAAAGTCAACCAGTCAGTAGAAGATCGCCGAGCAGAGAGTCAGGTCAGGGGTTCGGACCCCTGACCACGTCAGTACGTCAGCAGCAACTGTGGCCTTGCCAAGGCCTACCCATCGCCGGAGATCACCCACCACAGCTGACAACACCCGCAACAAGAGTTAAGTATGACAATCACCGTCACGAGAAGCCCACTCAACCACGAATTCGCCCAGTAAATCCGAGTAACCAAACTATCACAGTACCGCACCTCTCAAGTGTTGATGTTGTGTATTTGTGAATATATACGAGACAATATATTCGTACTTCAAAATACAACAGTAATAGTCTACCTCATTACAATACCCACAACCTCCACGCACTTTATAGTCGGTGCCTGGGGGACATTAACTCTGACCGTATAAGCCACCATGTCTTCTACAGTGGCGGTACATGAGGCGTCGTTAATTTGGCGACCAATGTTGGGGCACAGATACGTCTGTACAGATAGTATCGAAGAACCAGACTATACTAGTATACCCGAGTAAAAGGGTCTCACATGTACCAGATTGCCGAACTAGTCGGGCGGAACATACCGAAGTATACCGAGCTAGTAAGGAAGAACCCAAAGACTTAAGGGGAGTCTCCCAAACCCCTTTGGTGCCTAGTCGAGAACCGAGAAGCGCAGGAACGAGTTTGAGAGCGGAAACGAGGCGGGAGAGACCGAAGCAGTAGCGGGGAGCGGGGGAGTAGGCCACGACAGCCCATTGCACAATGGCTGGCAATAATGTGGCGCGAATTTCGAGCGAGGAGCGGGTCTGGCTCAGTGAGAAATGACGTAGGGTAGGCGGACTAGGATACAATTCCGTGCCTACCAATAGTCAGTTAAGTAATGAGTACCCTGCAGGAGGGTGACTGTAAATGACAAGAGAAATAGAAAAACGTGCGGCCAGTAAGGATGAAATTCCGTGCCGAACCGACTAGTAAATTAAGCCTCAAACGCGCAGAGAAGTGAATAGCGAGGCCACTGACCGGCAGTGGGCCAGTAGGTCACGGGGACCTTGACCCAGGTCAGGAATAGATAACGGGGAAACCGTAATAAAATTCAAGAAGGAACACAGCCCAAGTGTTATCTAAAGATGCATGCCGGGCAGACAGATAACGTCGCCACCGCGCCAGTCAACACGAAGTGTGGAGAGTCGGCGATAATAGGCCCAAGCCACAGCGCCGCCACGCGATAAGAAATACCATCCTGAAAGAATAAGCGCACGGTAAAATGAGTGAAAAATAAACGGTCGAGAAGACGCACGGGAAAATGTGTGGACGTAGAACACACGAGCGTGCGGGAAGATGAGTGGACGCAGAATAGACAGTAGGCGAGAAGCAAAGTGCACCGAACAAGCCACGAAGCCGGGAATCCGCAGTCACGAGCCGAAAACGGGCCTGCAACACGGCAGTCCAGTGATGTCAACGCCGAGAGGAAGGCCAGGCGGCCCCCTCACCCCCTCATCTCCACCACGGATGCTGAGATGCATCCAGGTTCCAGAGCTAGGTACAAGAAGACATCACTCCGCAGCAAAACACAGACTCTCGGGTAAGTGTACCCAGGCCATCCGCGGAGAAAACTAGGTCAGGTTATACAACCTGCCAAACAATTTGAGTGCGACAAGGACCGTCTACAGTGAACAGTGTATTCCGACCTTCAGTCAAAAGACTTAGACGCAACATTACCTTTGGGCCTAACGGCAAACGCCGTGGCCACAGCCGAGAGACAGCCAAGAGTCTAATTACTTTTTCTTTTCACGAACTATGTGTCATCGCAAAGTAAAAACGTAACATTTGTCAGGGTGCTTTGTTTTTTTTTTTTCGTCAGACATTTATTAAAAACTGGCCGAGTGCCAGCCAGTAGTATGAACCATTGAACAGTAACCANACCACCACGGATGCTGAGATGCATCCAGGTTCCAGAGCTAGGTACAAGAAGACATCACTCCGCAGCAAAACACAGACTCTCGGGTAAGTGTACCCAGGCCATCCGCGGAGAAAACTAGGTCAGGTTATACAACCTGCCAAACAATTTGAGTGCGACAAGGACCGTCTACAGTGAACAGTGTATTCCGACCTTCAGTCAAAAGACTTAGACGCAACATTCAAGTGTGCCTGAGTGTACTTTTATGCAAGTTCTATGTTCTAAGTTTTTTTATTTTTTTCCAAGAGACAGTTTATGTTTACCTTTGGGCCTAACGGCAAACGCCGTGGCCACAGCCGAGAGACAGCCAAGAGTCTAATTACTTTTTCTTTTCACGAACTATGTGTCATCGTAAAGTAAAAACGTAACATTTGTCAGGGTGCTTTGTTTTTTTCGTCAGACATTTATTAAAAACTGGCCGAGTGCCAGCCAGTAGTATGAACCATTGAACAGTAACCAGCATAGAATGTAAGAGTGTTTTTTTTTTTCCTTTGGACGACATGATTCAGCATGAATTGCATTTTTAATTAATTAAGGACAGTGGTTGTGCAAAAACTGTTGCCAGTTGGGGCAAGACACAGGCTTTCCGCCACCTGTTTGTTTTATACATCAAGAAGGTATTCCGATTTACGAGGAAACCGAAGCCCGAAGAACCAATAAGGTAGGAGGTAATTGTGAAGGTCATGTTGTGTAACCATGTCATTTGTACCAGGTAAATTGGTGAATAACATGTAAATTAATGTGGAATGTACTGAGAGTCCGAGGTGTGGTACTGGAGGTATTTAGCGAGTCAAATAGTTAGCCAGCAGTTAGAAATGTACTGTAGCAAGCAGTCGTCCGCAGGAGTAGAACCCCATAAGAAATGCGTCAGTTGTGAATAGAAAACCTTGTTACACGCAGAACCACGCCTGTCAACACTTAGAGCTCGCGCCGGGAGGGGAGATTCCGGGCAGCCGGCTGTCACGCCACGTGGGACCGCCCCGGAGAAATACACGCAAGCCATGAGCATAGAGTAGGTCACCTTTCAGAAGCGAAATTTTGCAGAAACCCGCGATTTTTGGTACAGAGTGAGCCAAAGTCGAAGAGATAAGGGGGATTGTCGCGTGCCGGTTTAGGGATTATAGCACGACATTGGCTCACATCCATCACCCCCTCACACCATCCCCGCCTCGCGCACTTCGCTAGGCGCCTTCCAGGCGGCACGTGGAACCACAGGCAGGTGGAAA